>JABCJV010000605.1:0-64378 GCA_013184325.1 Fusarium luffae | reverse complement strand
CCACTTTCTTCCTCCCAAACTTTCTCCCACCCCTCTGCTTCCTACCCTCCCTCCGTCTTCTGCTCTCGCTGCCGCAGCTTAACTTCGCTTCTACTGTCCCTGAACGCGTTGTACATGGGCGCTAATTGCAGACTCCCCTCCAACAACAAATCATCACGTGAAGTGATCCGGTCTGGTGGTCTAGTGGTNNCGGCCAGACCCTTTCTTTTGCCAATCGTGACAATTGGCAGGCACTTTGCTTTTTGTCTGGTTTGGAAGATCCTCTGTTGTAAAGTGATGGTGTTTTTCGTCTAAACTTTGATTGCAGTTTATCGAGTAACTTCCATCCTTGACCGTGATTTCTTTCTTTTGCTCGCCTCATTGCATGTATGTCTCTCTATATGCCAAAAGTGGAGCCCAACACGCGCCTCCGAGGCGCGTTGCAGCCCTGGCTAGTAAAAAAATTACAAGCCCAGCATATCATCGGTTCTATTAAGCCAAACCTGCTTGTAGCCAACACAAGATGCATCCGTAAAGTAAAAAAACATCGGCACCCAACCTAACACTCCCCTCTTTTTTTTCTTCACCGTTTCTAAACATCAATCGCACTAGCTGCACTTAGTGGAGAACCAGTTTCTTTGTGTTTGTCGTCGCCATGAACTTGTTCAACTTCCTTTCGTCACCGCTTAAGAAGCAGCAGCCCGAACCTCCCTCGATGATGGCTTCCTCGCAACCAGCCTTCTCCCCAAGGGATCGAAGAGCTAATAAACGCGCTTCTAACCAGTTTTCTGAATCTGGAAGTCGCCGCTCCTCTGTGAGTAATTGCCTTCAAGCGCAAACTTGCTTCGCGCCTGCCTTGTGGTAGTGTAAAGAGAGAGTAAACAACTGACCTTTCCCCAACAGCGTTCGCGACGAAGTGACGTTTCAACAACATCGATAATCGATTCGACTACAATCATTTCATCGACAATGCCTCCGCCCCCCAAAAATCCCAAGCGCAGCTCTATGGGTAACATACATTCATCACCCGCTGCAAGAATTACCGCGGCTGGTCAACGCGCTGTCGCTTCTTCTCCCCAAGCTCGAGTCCGATCGTCGCCTAGAAATCGAGGATCTCCCGAGCTTGGTGAGACCCCTAGCGGGCGCAACAGCAGCCTGGACTCCCCTGCTGCACTCCCCGAGTCTCCTGCTATGTCTGCCACTGAGACACCCGCCAGTGCCACCAGCTTTGTGTCGAGATCTCGACAACCCAGAAAGAATTTCCTTCTCAACCCTATTATCCATAGTAAGGTGGCCGCGCGACAGAATCGAGAGCAGCCTGCTAGCTTTATGGCGGTCAACAGTCCTCCGGCGCCATCCCCAGCGTCCTCTACAAGAGATACTCTTCCCCTTCCTTCCCGCACTCAAACGCGACGCAGCCTGACGCAAGCTTCACCAAAGGTGCAAGAAGTTGCGCAAAACGAGCCTGAACAGGAAGAAGCCGATGATGACGACTCGGAGCATGAATTTAAGCGTATCATGGATCATCGCTGGTCAGACGACAGGTTTGAACTTCGCATTGAGTGGAGCGACGGCGAGCGCACATGGACCGACGAGGAAATCTTCCATGAGGACTGCCCCGAAGCACTTTTCGAATACTGGCGCAGCCAGCCCAACGGTCGACCTACCAACCCCGACGACGAAGGTGTTTACCAAGTCTTTGCCATCCGAAAGCATCGAAATCATAGGGGCAAGAAGCAGGTGCTTGTCGAATGGCTGGGCTACGAAGCGTCCGAACAAACCTGGGAGAACCAGAACTACATTGAATCAGTTGCCAAGGAGCATGTTGACGATTACATGAAAAAGCTCAAGGGCAAAGGAAGACCTTCCAAGGGCAAAGCCAAGCCTTCCCCGAAGCCGAATTTTAACAAGAAGGGCACCGCGAAGCCTGTGCGCAACGGTCAAGTGCCAACCAAGGCTGCGGTGAAATCAGCAACACCTGCGGAAAAGGCTCGAGGCAAATCTCGAGTTACAAAGCGTCGGGATTAGGGGACACACTTTTTTGCAAACAGACCGTTGGGAGATAAATGGCACATGAATTGACATGGTGTGTTGGGGTTAAAGTAAAGGTTCTTACCATGCCGCGCAGAGCGCTGGCTTGCTTTTGAGAAAAGAACATAGCTATGACTGGACGATTTTTGCTTGTAGTTTTAATCAATTGAGTATGCGATTCGCATAACTATTCGCTTCAAACAGGGGCACTGATTGTGGACGTGAACTGGTTGATGCCGAAGTGAGATCTGACTTTTCCACGCAAAAGTGAGTATTGAGTCATGAGTCTTAACTGTAATAATTAACAAGAGTGACTTAATCTCATAAAATGTCCTATGAAATATTGTTATCCTCGATTGATACAACTCAATATGTTGCTCACTGCAGAACTTTGGGTCATTCATGATGACGGAATCGGACTTTTGTTGCTGACTGGGATCGGACTTCAGATGGGGCTGACTGTATCCAAAACCTCCATATAACCACCTCTCACTCTCATCTTACTTCTCATCCATCAACGTCAATGCAAGATAATCAACTCTGCAAAAATGGCTTCCTCACCAACTTTGTCTAATCGCATCCTCCCAATCCTCATCCTCTCAATCCTCACAATCTTCGGCCTCGACGCGCTCCTCCTGCAACTCAACCGCAATGGCTACATGGACATGCTCTCCAGCATAACCGACGATCCCCTCCCTCGCTTCCTGCCCGATACTGATAGATTAATCCTCAAGCAATACACCGGCTTTAAACCGTTGGATGATTTCTTTGCTATGAGCAATGTTATCTGGGCGAATGTCACGGATGGGTCTAGCCCGGCATTGTCGCTTTTTACGTTTTGCTTTGGGGGTCAGCTTATTGCGATTTTTATGGTGTTTATCATTGAGGGTTCGAGGACGGTTGGTTTGGCGCCTGTCGTACTAAAGTAAGTCAATTTCTTGATGATTGAGAATTGAGGAGAGTTGTACTGACTGGGTAGTGGTGCTGTTTGGTTATGGCTTGTGCAGTCGCTGGGCTTCGGCTTCGTCGCACCGCTATATTACGCCATCCATCTCTTCTGGACATCCAGAGCATCCTGGACACAGAGCGTGCATGTGCGAGATTATCTCAGTCTTCACACTGTCGTCCCGTCAGTTCTACTAGGCTACATCGTGCCTGTCATTTTCTTGATCTACCCATTCTCCAACTACAATGTTCGACAGTGGTCTAATGCAGTTTGGTCCATGGCTCCGTTCTACATCTTTGCGCTGCAAATTGTTTTCACGGGCCTTTTGAAGAGATTGAGTGTTGGACAGGATGCAAATAAAACCAAGGTTGTCCTTGACAAAGCTGCTCTGCGTCATGCGTACAGCTTTGCTTGGAACATTGCGGTGGCGAGCCAGATAACCACCTACATCGTGCTCCTGTCTTCTTCCTTCTTGCCCAAGAACCTCGCATCAGCACTCACAGCGTCCAAAGTCTTTGTGCCAGACGCAGCACCGCATTCCTACACCCCCATGTCCAGCGCCGCAGCAGCAATCCACAACTTCCTCATCTACGATTTTGCAACAGGTTCGCTAGCGGGACTTGTTTGGGGCGTGCATCAGCTTTTGGAGGTGAAGCCCGAGTTGAAGGTTGGTGAGGAGAGGATGGGACTTGTTAGGGGTGTTGTTAGGAGTTTGTTGCTTTCGGGACCGGGTGGTGCGCTTGTTGCTGTTATGCAGCATCGGGATGAGAGTGTTTTGAGCGCTGAGGCCAAGGCTGGGAAGATGCAGTGATTGCAGACGCGAACTGTATATGAACAATTGAAGGATCGTGAGGTAGTGATGTAGAATTGTCTATCTAAGCTTTCTCTTCTCTGTTCTCACCTAGTGGGACATCCATTCCGTGACGTCCACTGTATCCCGACACTTCAGCTGGCTTCCACCCACTCTTCTGTAAGAAAGTCTCATCTTTAAGACGGTAAACCTCTACCTTGAGAGGACGACAGCACTTGATCATCTCCTCTTCACTATCCTCTCCAAAACCCCAAAGCGAAAGATCACCGCCAGGGCATGTACCTGCACCACATTAGCATCTCAACACAACCCAACTTATCGCTGGTATACTCACTCAACGCCATCAAAAGATCCTGCTCAGCCAAAAACTCAATATGATCCCCCTTCTCCGCCGGACAAGGATTCATAAAATACCTCCCCTCCTCATCTAGACCAGTAACCTGAAAAATATTAATAACATCATGAACATCCTGCTCAATCAAGCCAAACGGCAACACCGCACGTGTCAAGTTAGAATGGCACTGGAAGTTATACTGTCCCCCGCTGAGAACAGTGTTGATGTACGGATCGCAGCGTGTGCCCAACAGATCATGTACTCGTCCGCCATGCTCGTCCACGCCGTACCAGTCTAGACTGTCGGTGATGATCGTAGCGAGGGGACGCATGTAGGGGAGGTTGGACCAAAGACGGTCATAAGTCGAAACGTGGGAGGCGTGGAGTTGCTTTGTGCGGCTTGCCCAGAAGCGTTCGCGTGGGTTGTGGGCGTTCCAGATGTTCAAGTCGCCTGTTGGTGTAAGTGAGGTTCATCAATTCAGCACTTTGACTTCAACCTACCAACTTGCGGTCCCTCAGGCGTACTAATCTTCACAATCGAACCGGCAGGTGCCTTCCATGCCTTTCCCGATCGAATAGGCAGCGTAAACTCCTCGATAAGCTCACGCTCAGCATTGCGAATGTTGGAGTAGAGGCCCTTATCAACAGTAAGCACTGAGCCTGGACCCGGAAGGTAAGCCGGGGTAGGCTTCTTGATTGGCTTTCTGTTCTTTAAACGTTCTGCTCCGTTGGAAGACATTTTGAGTTTATACTTAGTTTTTAAGTCAAGAATTGAATTGAGAGACTTTTACTCTTGTCGCGGATTATGTAGGTGGAGTATCAGTCATATGCTGCAGCTGAAGGACGCTACGGCTGTAGGTTCGGCTATGGATTATCCAATCTTTGTAGATCTTGAAGTTCGGGTGGAAATTGAGATTATTGGTGCATGCGCGATGATAATTGTGTAGTCTGGATCTATACGCGGCTGGGAACGCGGGATTGCGATTTTGCGCATGCGATAGTTGGAAATGCGACTTCGGCGGTCGGATTACACAAGGTTTCGGGGAAGACTCACAAGCATGCCACTTCTACCAATTGTTCTTCCACTGAGGCGATATATACGATTAAAGTCCAGGGAATAATCGGTAGACTGATCGTGAGTCTGCTTACCCGATATCCCGGATTGCGATGCGACAAGATTGTGTCCTTCTATAATAGCGTCATTCTACGACTTTCTAAGGACATTTACAGCGTTATCGGCAGCTCAATTGGGAGGCTGAAATTCTACAGTGCTCCCACTCCTTCTTCAAGACTTTACCCGTCCAATTGAGTCAACAATGCCTGTAAATAGAAAGCAATTAATCTTCAATCTCATGTTTTAATGACTCCACGCCGGTAACACCGTCGACATCTCGTGCTGGTCAGATCATCGTTGTCTGACGTCTCATACGTCACGTGGCACACAGTCTTTAAAAACCCTTCTGTTCTGCCCCTCATTGCCCCTCCATCCACCCCGCCGATGACTCTGCCCTGCTTCTAGCTCTTCAAACCACCTACAGACCAAAAAAACAACAGCAATCATGTCCGAACAAGAAGCTCAAGCAGCTCAAACACCCGCCCCCGAGGCTACTCAAGCACCCGAGGGTCAAGCTCCTCAGGAGGGTGAAGCTGGCCCTTCCAAGAAGGCCCTCAAGAAGGCCGAGGCCAAGGCAAAGAAGGAAGCTCTCAAGGCCCAGCGCGCCGCTGAACTCGCCGCCCAACAAGCCGCCGCAAAGCTGAGCCTCGCCGATGACCCCGCCAAGGACAGCTACGGAAACAAGCAGGTCACCTCCGCTGCTTTCAGCAAGGATGCCGAGGAGGTCGAGATCCGAAACCTTGACGAGTCGTACAATGGAAAGACTGTCATCGTCCGCGCTTGGCTCCAGAACTCACGTGTGCAGAGTGCCAAGATGGGCTTTATCGAGCTGCGAAAGGGTGGAAACTGGGATATTCAGGGTGTGATCATGGCTTCTGAGCAGGAGCCTGTTGTCAGCAAGCCCATGGTCAAGTGGATCACCAGCATCAGCCCTGAGAGTTTCGTTGCTGTTGAGGCCAAGGTTAAGCAGCCTCTTGAGCCTGTCAAGAGCTGCCGTGTTTCCACTCTTGAGCTTCACATTACCAAGTGCTACGTTCTTGCTCCTGCTCCTGCTGTGCTTGGTATGACTCTTGAGGCTGCTAGCCAGCCTATTGTCAACTTCAGCGATGAGAGCAAGGCTGGTGAGGAGGCTGAGAAGGAGAAGGCTGAGAACACTTCTACTGTTCCCTCTGCTAGCATGTTGACCCATCTCGACAACATTGCCATGCACAAGCGAACTCCCGTCCAGCAGGCCATTGCTGTAAGATTTTCCAACAAGACCAATTGACCACTACTAATAATCGCAGGACATCCGTATCGAAGTCAAGCGCCTTTTCCGCAACTACCTCGAGCCCCGCCACTTCAAGGAATTCGAGCCTCCCTGCCTCATCGGTGCCGCCTCCGAGGGTGGTGGTAACGTCTTCCGACTGCCCTACTTCGGAGAGGAGGCTTTCCTCGCCCAATCGCCCCAGTTCTACAAGCAGTTCGAGATTGCTGGTGGTCGTGAGCGTGTTTTCAGCTCTGGTCCCGTCTTCCGTGCTGAGAACTCCAACACTCCTAGACATATGACTGAGTTCACTGGTCTTGATCTGGAGATGGAGATTAAGGACTCTTACCTTGAGGTTCTTGATGTTCTTGAGGGTGTCCTTCTGTCCATTCTCCGTGGCATTCACGGTAAGTTTGATCCACCTGCGACATCGCAGTATCTTAGCTAATGACTTTCGCAGAGCGCTGCGCTATCGAGATCGAGACCGTCCGATCCGCTTACGCCTCCGAGCCCCTCCTCCTCCCCGAGCCCGGCAAGGAAGTCCGCCTCTCCTTCGCCGAAGCCCAAAAGCTCCTCCGCGAGGAAGGCCCCGCCGAATTCGCCAACGTCCGCGACGACGAAGACATGAGCACACCCCAAGAAAAGGCCCTGGGAGAAGTCGTCCGCAAGAAGTACAACACCGACTTCTACGTCATCGACAAGTTCCCCGAGACGGCCCGTCCCTTCTACGCCAAGCTCGACGACGACACCAACAACACAGTCGGCGACGGCGTCCGCGTGACAAACGCCTTCGATATGTTCATCCGTGGCCAGGAGGTTCTCTCTGGTGGTCAACGTATCCACAACCCTGATGAGCTTGAGGAGCGTATCAAGGCCAAGGGTGTTGACCCCAAGTCTGATGGTATTAAGGAGTACCTTGCTGTTTTCCGACAGGTTGGTGTTCCTGCTCACGGTGGTGGTGGTTTCGGTCTTGACCGTATTGTTGCTTGGGCTTTGGCTTTGCCTAGTGTTCACCTTGCTGCTTACTACCCCCGTACCCCCAAGCGACTTGCCCCATAAGGTGGTTGCATGGTATTGTAGGTTGTGTAGATGCTCGTCGGTTGGGCATTTAGTCGGCAGTGGAAAAGTTAGGCCATTATAGCGCAAAGGTCATTGTAGAAAGATAGCTGTTTAAATATTGTAAACATTTGAAGACATGGAGGCGACTCAAAGCTTATTGTGATATGCCTGGACTGGTCCACGCCAAGCTCCATGTTGCTGTTAGCAGGGTGGTCCCTTGAATTGAGATATCGCCATGCTGTCCTTCCAGGGAGCTTAAATTCTCCATGTTTGATAGACCGCATTTGTTGCCTTGCCGGCTAAGATAAGCTATGGTCCGGGAGTGAAACATGTTGATTGAGAAAGGAATTGTCCTCCTGCCGCTATCATTGGCTACCGAAGTGCCTTCGTCGCTCAACATTCACCATCCCAATAATTGCTTCACCATTCTCCCAAGCCATCCCATACATATTCCATAACCACCGATATAATTATTAAGCTTAAAACAGACGGCCAGTATTACAATTGAATTTGCCAAGTACAATCCCAATATATCGCATTTCTTTTCCTCAGCCCATTTCCACATCCCACTCTCAAACTAAAACATCACCAATCACCACCTCCAATGTCTCAAGGGAGGACTACCCTTCACAAGCCCGGAATGCGCACAGGGGCTCCATTCCAGAATGTATGGAATACCTAAATCCAAGGGTCATCCCTTGCGTATAGCGCATTGAGCCCTTATATGGCACCCAGGGTCTGTCTTGCTTTGCGATCAGCGCCGTCTTTTTTTCTGACCGTTTTTTTCTTCATCGCGCTGAATCGAATTGAGTCGCATAGTGAAGATGGTCGTCGTTTCAGGCTCGCCTTGGGCCAAAAAGGTCGCTTTAATCGTCATTTCAATTAACCTCGTCTTTTGGTGGTGGTGTTTCTCCGTCCCTGGTTCAGACGACCTTAAGCCTCCCAAACCATCGCGCTTCGAAACAGATCAATTACCAGACCTACCCGATCCCAAAGAACTCGAGGAGAAAAAAGCTGCGAAACTAGCAGAAGCTGAAAAAGCTGCAAAGGCAGCGAGAGAAGAAGCTGATCCGAAAGTCGGCAAAAATGGCTTAAAGACCTATCGCTCTTGGAGTCACTTTGAGCTCATCCGACCAAAGAATGACAAGACCTTTTTGTTTCGTCGCTTCAAAAGCTCTCCGCATAAACCGCCGCACGTCGAATGGAATCCCAACGGTGGTGAGCTCTCGAAGGGATACGTCTTTATCACGCCGCAGTCTACAGGGGAGGAGACAGGTCTTGTACAAGCTGGCAGCTTTATCATGAAGCAGAACGCCGAGCTCGTCTATGCCCACGATGAAGCGCCATTTGACTCAGAAGGTCTGCGCGTGCAAAACATCAACAATGAACAATTTCTCACTTTATGGCGCGGTACAAGAAAGGGTGCGCATGGATTTGGCCAGGCGATGATTATGAACAGTCAGTATGAGAAGACCATTATTCATCTCGATGCTATCATCAGTAATAAGTTTGGGAAGAAGTTCAAGGGCCAATTGGACTTTCATGAGCAGGAGTTGACGACGAGGGGAACGATCTTGGTTACAGCGTACAACACCACGGCGTTCAATCTTACCCAGATGGGAGGAACGGGGGAGGGCTATGTTTCGGACTCGATGTTCTTTGAGATTGATATTGAGACCGAGGAGATTTTGTTCAGTTGGAGTGCGCTGGATCATTTCTGGCCCGAGGATTCTATGCTGCCGCTTATTACAGAATCTGGTAACGGCACAGCTACGTCGCCATACGACTTCTTCCACCTCAACTCTGTCCAAGCCGTCAACCACGATTCGTTCCTGATTAGCAGTCGAAATTTCTGGTCTGTGTATCTCATCTCGCGATCGAACGGTAAAGTACTCTGGGAACTGAGAGGCAATACCAAGGGCGGAAGTTTCGGCGGTATACCGCCCCATGGACGATTCCGATGGCAGAACCATGTTCGGGCGCTGGAAGCTGATAAGAACGGCATGATCATTAGCATGTTTGACAATCACAATAGTCCCGAGGATCTTGGACAGACGAGTTCGCGAGGATTGGTGCTCAAGGTCCACTTCCCGCCTAAAAAGGACCAAAGGCCCGAGGTTCTTCGCATTCTCTCTCCCGACCGCGCAAAGGTGTCGCCGAACGATGGAAGCTACCAATTGTTTCTCAGCAACGGTAACTCCTTCATGAGCTGGGGTGCTGGCGGCGTCGTCCACGAGTACGGTCCAGCAGGCGGCCAAGATCTTCGCTGGCAAGCACGCTTCGGCTACGACGAAACAATCCGCAGCTACCGCGCCTTCAAGGACGTCTGGACGGGTACACCAATGTCCTGGCAACCGGCTCTAGTCCTCGAAAAAACCGAAGATTCCGTCCTCGGCTACGTGTCCTGGAATGGCGCGACTGACATCGACGGGTACAACGTATACCAATACGAGCCCGGCAGTCCCGCTACACCACTCGGTAAAGCAGCAGCGCTTGGTTTCGAAACGGGTTTCGATCTAGGAAGCAAGTTCAATTTGACGAGCTGTATCCTTGTGGCTGCTGTGCGGGATGGACAGGAGCTTAGACAGTCGAATGTGGGATGTTTGCAGGGGAGGACTTTTGTTAGTACGTTTGTTGATTCCAATGGGATGGCGCAAGGTGATAGTGCTGTCGAGGAGAGTTTTGTTCAGAAGGTTATGCGTTTGTTTGGCGCTCGAGGAGAGCTTGCCCAAACTGGTATGGATGAATGATTGTGTTTCGAGCGATGGATGATGGAAGAACTTGCTTATAGATTGGACTTTTACTAATGAATCACTGAATCAATTTATTGTTATACAAAGATTGTACTCTATCGCGTTCTAGTAACTGACATAGGAAATGACTGTGCTTGACTGACTTGAATGCCAGTGTGTACCCGACACTCCGCCACAGCACCAACAACTACCGTCGGAAAGGCTCATACTGTCCAGTCTGAGGGTTATATATACTAACCACACTAGAACTAGAACTCAGAGACGGATTAAAACTCTTATTAGTTCTATTCGTCCTCGGCCGCTGATGCATAAGCGTATACGGCCTCCTCTGCTGATAGTAGTGCATAGGAGGCGGATACTGTATATAAGATTGACTTCTATACTGACTCTTTTGATGATGAAAGTATGGACCACGATTCCTCAGATTCGCATGCGAAGGAAGGAAAGGCGGCGGTTGTATGTACCGTGGTGGTTGATACATCGCAGGCTTCGAGGGTGTAGCGACGATGGTCTCAACATCCTGTAAATCATCCTTCGATATACCAGCCAATTGTCTCGGATGAAAGATATTCAGAAGAGCAGCCACGATAAAGATTGATCCTGCGTCAAAGACGTAAAAGTAGATCTCGGTACTTTGAACAACACCGAGAGGACCGGTGGCGTATTCGATTACGCGGTAGATGGAGCGAATGAGGATGAGACCGCAGCAGAGGTAAAGAACGGTAACCCAGCGTTTCCAAGGCATTGGGAGATTTGTGCTTTGACGGGTTGGTATCTCGATGACTCGGCTGTGGACGATATGTAGAACGGAAGTGAAGAAACCGAAGAAATAAATCTGGAATGAAAGGCCGCCAACGATGATGAGTTGGGCTGTTCTTTGTTGGGTAACGAAGGTGGCATCGACGAGATATGCAGCACCTTTACAACATTAGCATAGCGATCAGAGTGTTGAGGGAGTGGTTTACCTGTGAGTTGCGCTGCGAGCGAAACTAAATCGCAGAAGATAAAGACTTTGGGTAAAACCTTTACCGGAACAAGAGAATAGATATCCGCATCTAAAGCAATGATGATCTTGCTAAGCATCATGTAGATAGTAGCAGCCATAAAAGCTGGACCCAGAAGGAGAGCGAAGGTTTGGATTGCATAGGGAAGGGTGGAGTTTCTGGTTGATAAGGCTCGACAGGCATATCCAGCCGCCTCAACTGTACTTCAGTTAGCAGTTGCTCCAAAACAATGTATTTCGTTGAAGAGGAATATTCAGAGGTTTTCTTGAGAAATCACTTACCGGCACAGCCGAGAAAGAACGGAATAAAAAACCAAGTCCTACATCTCAAAATCTGCAAAAGACAAACCAAAGCCGCAGTAAAAAACAAACCAAGCGCTACAAGCGCTACTATAAAGGAGGGATCATAATGGTACAGCTGTGCCGTTGCCATCGTGACGGACCTGCGTCAAGGCCAGTTGTAAAGAAGGACGTCAGAGTTAGGTGAAAGAGAGAGACATTTTTGGATTGAGACAGATGGGTCGGCGAGGTGTTTTGTCTCGGGATGTGATGGGGTCATGACGACGAAGCTTCAAGAAGCAAGCAAGGAGTCTGGGCTGTTGGAGAGACGGATTTGGATAGTGAAGGGATATAATTAGATGTGATGTATTTTCTTGGTTGTTGTTTGGAGGTGATGAATGCGGAAGAGGCTGTTTGCGGTGTATCCACAAGCTGGATGCAGTTGTTTCGCCATCATGTTCGGGTCTGACGGGTTGAAAACTCGAGAGGGGTTATGATAAGAACGACGGATTTAGAAGAAAAAGTCTTGGTAGTTGCAGGTTTACAACGGCTGTGCCTGAACCGGCGGTCTTGGTTCCTGGATTTGTGGGTATGGTGGTGTAGATCTGAGATTGTCTTGTTTTGGTGGATATATTGGGTTTAGGTTCGATTTGATGATCAGGCGCACTGGAGATAGATACTATTGTCATAATACATCGGATCTCGGCAATCAGCTGATGTCATCTTGGTTTTGATGAGTGTTCCTCGATAGTTTGGAAGGTGGTGATGGGTGGGTAAATTTGCTTGAGTGTTTCAGAACACTGCCCAGAGAAACACTCCACCTGATGACTGACCTTTGTGCTTTCGTAATGGATAATTCAAAGTGTTTAGATCCACCACAGACAAAGCCAGTGACCTAGAAAAGTATAGCCTGCATCTTCAAGGGAAAGACGATGCTACTTTACGCGTTAATGGATGGGCCGCTCAAAAAACGTAAATAGATGTCAATCTAGATCTATTGGAATAAAAATACTTGTGCTTATTTGGATAGAAACAAAAATTAAACTGTAGTACTCTACCCCTTAGTCAAATCCTTCAACAACTTTCGTCCCCTCAAACAATCCTCCTCATGCATAGGCTCCCTACTCGTCTCGGCAATCCCACCCTTAATCCACTCCTGCACAGCATCATGCTCGAATAACCTCTCAATATACTCTCTCGCCTTTCCACTCACCTCAATCCCATACGTTTTGAACCTAGACGCAATAGGAGCATACATAGCATCCACAATAGTAAACCTCTCACCCGCCAACCAAGGTCCACCAAACTTCTCAATCCCCTCTTCGAAGAGCGCAGTAAATCGATCAATATCCCTCTGCAAAGCTTCACTAATCCCTGCCATTTCAATTCGTAGACCAACATTCATAGAGCACTCATCGCGAATGGCGTTGAAACCAGAGTGCATCTCCGCAGCGGCACTTCTAGCAAAAGCACGAGCTGCACGATCCTTCGGCCAAGCCTCAGGGTACGTCTCAGCAATGTATTCGCAAATAGCAAGTGAATCCCACACGACGATAGAATTTTCAGAGTCGTGAAGACAAGGGACTTTTCCCGATGGTGAGAAAGCGAGGAATTCGGGCTGGCGGATACCGGGTTTGAAGAGGTTGAGCTTTTCTTCGAAAGGAATATTGAGGGCTTTTAGGAGAACCCATGGTCGCATTGACCAAGAGGAGTAGCGTTTGTTGCCGATGAAGAGTGAGTATGTCATTTTGAAAGCGATGTGGTGTAATCGATAATGCAGTTTGAGAGGGGATCGTGAGGTCTGGAGTTGGCTTTTATGGTGGTGAGGCTGAAGTTTGCCCCGCTGATTTTCGTATAAGTCCCGCAGCTGAAAACGTGAGTCACGTACGCCCTCAAATTGACATTGGATTTGTAATCACAGCGACCGAATTGAGAAGGTAAATTGGCCTTGCCAGCTGTCATTAAACTATGCCTCTAATACATTTTATGCTGAGGGAAGCTATCCAATAATCCCCACCAAATATCCATACCGTCTAGACATCGTGCTTGGTAGGTGCATACATAGGCATAGGCTCCCTTCGTCGCCGCATGCCGTCCCAAAGAGCCAACGCCGTCTCAACAAGATGAATAACGAAGAATGGAATGAGATTGTACTGCCATCCCCTCATGATCCTCAAGTGCTTCTCAATATCGCTCCTCGTATCATCGCCAGTAAGTTGCAAATCCAACACCGCCGAGAACCAATTCTGTGGTGTCCACGACTCGAGGGGATATTTCTGTCCATAGTCTAATTGCGCAGCAAAGCCAGGAATGATATCCTGATCATCATGTTTGTTCGTGACGACAAAGGTATAAATGAGTGCTGTAAGGACAAGAAGTAGACTGAGAACGTTGAAGACGAGCCAAGTGTTGTAGAACAGCCGGCTGAATTTTCCAGGATTATGTCTGTTGCGAAGGGATAGTGCAAGGATTCCTCCTAGACCGACGATGATAAAGGCTGTTCCTGCAGCGCCGTTGCTTGTGTGGCCTTGGTCGACTATGAAGTTTGCGGGTTCGCCTTTCATGTTTATTCCTCTGTTGCGGTATCGGAACGTAAAGGTTCCGCTGGCTGTGCTGTGAAGCCAGCCTACCATTGCAGAGATGAAGGATAGTTCGATGATAGCTACGACCATGAGAAGCCCGAGGGCGATATAGAGGAGGGGACGTGGTGAAGCCATGATGTCTGATCTCAAATGATAGATCTCTGATTGTCAGTTTCTTCAATGTGACCAGAAAAGAACTGATGAAACAGAGAAACAGAGCGGGAAGGTAAGCTTCATTTAAACATGTCCGTAGTCCAAAACATTATTCCAACTCAGCTGCCGTGATGCCGAACAGGTGAGCACTAGTATCATCCTAGTGCTGACATGGATGGAGTCCTTGGCTGACGATAGGCTACGTAAATAGAGTGCAGCTCACTCAGCCCTTCAGCTCAGCCAAAATACACCGCCACGACAGGGATTCTGTACATCATTCGCCATCTCCATCTAGATGGCTTGTTTAGTGTCAACGGCTCGTGGGCTTTTATTTTAAGGTCTTGGGATAGTTCCGTACTTGTTTAACCAATGGCTCTATTTTGGATCTTTGGTGAATCTTGAACTTAATCTGCTTGTTTAATCCAGCGGAGGTTTACTCCGCTTCAAGTTGTCATTGGGATATGGGGTCGAATCCTGAGAACTGATAGCGGAGCATATTTCCTTGTGGAATATGAAGGATGGACAGGGTAGTATCACATACGTAGTCAACCAGTACCGTGACTTGAGTGACGTGTAAAGTAGCACTCCCTTGTATGACTGATTGGATTACCAAAACTACTGAAAACCAGCGCTGAGTGAGACGACATCACGATTACAACCCTGTCCAATGGCCGATCTTACCCCAGACCCCAAACTGATCGACGTAAACCTTAGCATCAGCCTCAAAAGACGGGATGATTCTGGACTCTAACGTTTTGACTCTTCGGCCAAAGGCATCAGTAGCGTAGGTCCAAAGTCCTGTTTCAGCCCTGAATCCACGTTGATCCCATGTCTGTTCTTCTCAACCTCTTCAGCTTCGGCGAACCGGTAAGACCGGTGTTCTACACCATTAGTTATCATTCACATGTGATGAGACGCTGGTTGCTTACCGCACACACTGAATCTGTCTCCCTGCACCATAAACGCAGCGAATCCGCGATGCGTAACGAGTACTACGTCCTTATACTTCCCCTCCCTAGCAATCTCCCCAAGCCTACGTCTCACCCTCTCGGCTCGCACCGTCGCATCGTCCGTACAATGCGGCGGGAAATCCCATTCCTCAGGACAATCCTCAAAATTCAGCCCTGGAAATCTTGTTTCCAATTCTTTTCGACCAATGCCTTTATTACAAGTAGCGTCGTGTGCCTCTCGTAGATCAGGCCAGACTTGAATCTCTACTTTCTTCGAGATGAGTAGATATCGGAAGACTATGTACAGTGTTTGAATAGTTCTTGTCATGGGCGATACGATTATCAGGTCTGGTTTGATCTTGAGGGTTTGTTGGGCGTTTTTGGCTTGGCGGGTGCCCAGGTCTGTGAGGGGAGGGTCGCGGTGGGGATAGCCTCTTTCTACGCTGCTGCTGTCAGCTTTTAGGTCAGCTGAGAGAGGTTGACGGGTTACTTGTGTAGGGCTTGACCATGGCGGAGGATGTGAACTCTTGTCATTTCAGCTATCGATATCTTATCGGTGAGGTGAGTTGATGTTGTTTTGGAGGGTGTATTGTGATGTTTGGAGTAGGCTGCGAGGGTGAACAAGGCAGCACGTGAGGACGTCATCGTGGCTGGCGAGCCTGATTAGGTTTGAGTAACAATAACCTCACCACACACAATCACACTGCTTTTCGACGTTAAATAACAGTACTTGATGTAATGGGTTTTGATATTAGAGCATAATCATTTGTCGTTGACATTGAGATGCTCTTAATGTTGGATCTGAGATGTCCCGTTTGGTGTTTCAAGACACTGCATATACCTAGCGAGATAGATCAACTGCCGGACCGCCGGTAAGCACTCAAACCCCTGGCAATTTTGGGTTACGAGGGGGGTAAGCGGCGATTAAAAGACAGCTCCCTGTCGCTATCTCTAAATGAGGACTATTGCTCCCACAGTAAGCGGGCTTCATCAAACATGACTTTATAACCCCGAACCTCGAGAAAATAAAATTAAACATACAGTTGCTAAATTTATATCAAGTCAACGCTGACTTTAACAATCAATCACTGGGTTTCAAGTTCATACTTGTCTTGCCTCAACTTCAGAATGATGAATAAGTCCAAGCTTATATCGTGTAAATGCCGATCCTAGATATAACAGACTGCTACACCTAGTAAGGCCACTTAAAAGAGGTAGAAATATTGACAGACCAAGGCTCACCCTCTGTCAAACTCCCAACCCGTCCAAGCAAATGCTCCAACTGTCTAAACGCAGCAGGCGGCGCATACTGCGGCACCATATGACCACTCGTCTTAACAGTCGCAAGCGTAAAACCCCGTTCACTATGAACCTCACCCTGCACACTCCCACCAGCCCAGTTCTCCACATTCATAGCAGTATTGTTAATAACAGGCACGACAAACTCCTCACTCGGGGCCTTCTGGAATCCTTGTTTTCCATTCCATGTTAGACCTTGGACTGCGAGGGCTGTGGTGTTGGATGTGATGATGTAGTCTGCTACACCTGAGCCGATGATGACGTTATTCGTTTTTTCAACGAGGGTTTGAAATTTCTTTTCGTGCTCTGTTGGATCGTAGTGTGGTTCGTCATCGATGAAGACGGGTCCGGAACATGATGTCCAGTTCTTGGGTGCTGCGGGAGCATGGATAGCTTTGCGGACTTCAGGGAGGTTGAAGTAAATCGTTGCACCAGGAGGATTATACTCGACGGAGGGAAAGCCCAGGATATCCCATAGCACAGGACAAGTATCCTGAACATGATAAACGTTGAAGCAAGGGTTGATAACAGGGATGATCTCGTCGAAATGAGCAGTGATATCACATCCCTTGGTCTGAACCTTCTTCCAAGGCTTCTTAGGGGGAGGATACGTCAAATGTTCCTCACGATACTTATCCAATCCACACTTCTCATTATCCTTCTCAAGAATCTTCTTGTTCTTATCAGGAATAGCAAAAACACTCTCCCAGTGTCTAAAGAACGCTGGGAACGCAGCTTTGTCGAGATGAAGCTCGTCAGCGTACGGCATGACGGGATCATAGTAAAGAGCACCCTGGACATCGTAGTACTCTTTGTCTTTCTTGTCAAGCATAGCGGCGCCGACGTAGGGAACGTAGACGCCTGCATAGGATTCGCCTGTGACGAAGATTTTCTTGCTTTGCAGGGAGAATGTGTCGACGAGGTTTTTCCACCATGCTGTGAATTGGGCGGCTGTTTCGGTGTTGTTGTGGGCGGTTACGGGGCCGGTTGAGAAGCCTGTGCCGATGGGATATTCGACCCTGGGATTTGTGTTAGTAACGAGCTTGAAGAAAAGACCATAGATGGCTTACCAGATGACGTTGGCAAGTTTGTGCCATGACCAAGCGTTAGGAACAGGCTTATAGGTTCCGTACTGCCACTTGAAAGGACCATTCTCTTGGATGAAGCCTACAACCCGTTAGTCTTGCACCGTGGAAAAGAATGAGATATATACCTTCTAGAGATGAACATCCAGGTCCACCATTGAACCAAATAACGACATCATCCTTCCCAGCTGGATTAACAGTTGGAAAGAACCAATAGAAGAACTTTGGATCTTTGGCGCCGTTCTTCTTTAGGTCAACTGGGATTTGGCCAGCGTAGCTTTCACCGACATCGAAGGAGACTTCGGGGATGTTCTTTGGCGAGACATAGTATGCTGTTGATGTTAGTATGATGAAGATTACTCAGGGTGGTGGACTTACGGGCTGTCTTTGAGTTATAGTATTGACTGTTTGCAGGTTTGTTTGTTCGGGTATCGATAGCAGAAGCATTTGTCAAAGCGACAAAGCTCAAAGCCGCAAAAACCACAGATTTCAGACCCATCATGACCAATTCACTCAGCTATGAAAACAAAAGCAAATTGCTCTCCAAACACAATAAGACAAATCAAGTGGTATTTATTCATCTTCAAGGCGACCAGGGTATATGCCGATCCATACATTCTGGCAATTAATCCTGTTTGTCACTGTCCTGTAATGAGTCGATTGATTGCTTATCAGTCGGAACTTTTGACATCGACATCATCGAAGTACAAATGTTCCACAGTCTAGTCCGCATTGCAACGTTGATCAGGTCGTGACAGGCAATCCGAGCGCGGATGTTCGGCATAGGATTTCTACGTGCCTTCCTAATGCGGCTGTTTGCGGGGCTGACCATCATAAGTTCTTGTCACTACAAAGGATCTTTCGATAGTGATAGTGATAAGAGATCCGATATGGGGAATTTATTTGACCGATTGTGTAGTTTGGAATATTAGGTGTGGCTGATTGATGTTTAATCTTGTTTTTGGTTGACAAAAAGCTTCCTGGAAGCTAGCTGTGTGGCTGCAGCATCTCAAAGGCCTATCAATTTCCAAGGATCAACCTCAAGATTCATATCTTCAAGCATTGCGGAGGACGAGTGAATGTTTAAATAATGCTTAAAAAGACTATTTGTTGCTTGCTAGGTCACGCTAAACGTTTACTATCCGTCATCTTAGGATGTGATCATTCCTACTGGGCCATCTGCAGACCACGAACAGCAACTCGAGCTCGGACAGTCACACCAGATCCAACATCAAACTCCTCCTCCCGGTGCATACCTTGAGCACCAGAAACACTATCGAACGGAATATCAACACTTCCCTGCTCACTAGCACCATTCTGCAGCACCAGCCGGAAAGCAGAAGGGTTGGAGAGCTGCTCAGCAGTAACAGGGAAGCGGAAAGCTGTGTCGAAGGAAGGGTTGAAGATGTCTGTGCCAGGAGAGTAGGACTTTACAGGCGTGACGAATTCTTTGTCTCCCCATGTTACCTTTACGCTGGGTTTGAGTTCATCGCGGTTACCATTTAGACCGTTGACGCTAGCGATGAGAACGGTGGCTAGACCGCAGATTTCACCCTCGTTCTGACTCTGGTTGGCAGAAATGCTGTTTGTTTCGCCGACAAAGTTGAAGAATTTACCATGGATGGTAACCTTGGTTTCAAGATGTTGGCCTTTGTGAGTAAGACCAAGAGTCTGAGTGCCCTTGTTCAGAAGAAGCTCCTTCACAGTAGTGGTAGCGATACCGATATCGTCGTCACCGCCGAGATCCTCATCGTTGATATCAATGGTGATCTGCTGATCATAGTCCGTAACCAAGAAATCATGCGTTTCATTCCACTGGGGATCATGCTTGTTCTTGATAGTCGAAGTGCGCCACTCGCCCTCCGCGCCAACATTGACATCACAGTAGCAGTCGGGAACGTCCTTGATGATCTTCTGTAGGAGCTTCTTGGCTCCACTCTTCTTCTCGCCGGTGATTTCGGTAGCACCCTCGACGGTGAGACGGAGGACGCCGAGGTGGGGTTGGAAGGTCTTGAAGTAGTCGTTGCTGTTGTCGAGCTTGACGAGGAAGCGGTTGGGGAGGACGGCCATGGAGGAGATTACGTTGAGGACGACCTTTCGGACGGTTTTGTCGATGATGGAGAAGTCGGCGATGTTGGCTGCGTCGGTGAAGTCGAGTTCAATGGATGGGGGGTTGATGAATGCGACTTGTGCGGCGCCGATCTATGCTGGTCAGTATGGGCAGTCTTCGGTCGAATTAAGATACTCACCAAAGGCATGACGTTTGTCAGGGGGCACAACAGCACCGAGAGTCTTCCTCGGAGCTTAACATGCTCGATACCCTGAATAGTCAGTATCTTTCGTCCTCAGCTTTTGCAGCTAAACAACTTACAATCTTGGGAACCATGCTCCCATCAAGCTCAAAGTCGCACTGGCCATCCCAATCCAAGTTCATATCAAGCTTGATACCCTCCTGCGTCGTCTTGTGTACATCAACATGAGACAGCTTGAGGGGAACAGGTCCAAATTCCACCTTGACAAACTTCAAGTTCGCCAAAGGACCAGGGAGCATCTGCTCCAGCATAGGCTCGACGGTATCCTTGATGATTTTGCCGGCTGCGACATTGATGTTTGGCCATAGCTGGGCGATGATGTCGTTGAGGAAGCCTGTGGGGTGTCAGCTTGGAGCTATGGTGGAGCGGGGAGCTTTCTTGCCTGCGGACTCTGTGCCTCCAGAGGCAGTGAGAGTATCTTTGAGAGAGGACATGTTGTTCATTTTGACGACAGTAAGAATGCAAAAGGTAGAAGCGAAATAAAAAGAAAGTAGTATCAATTGAAGGGAATTGTTAAATAAATACTGTTGATGACGATGGACCTGAAGCTGGAGCTTTCCATGTTGTCTGCGGGGTTTGGTTTGACATGGTGCGACAGTCATTCAGCTCCTCAGGGAAGTCCAGAACATGGGCTTGACGTCACTACAGGGGTGATTACCTGCTGGTCTCCCCATTGTATCGCTACAGAAGAGCTATGAGTGGCAGACTTTTAAAAACGTGGTTGATGTTGATTGCTTTCTTATCAGGTTATGGTCCTGAACATCGTCACAGATCTTGCCAAGCTTGTGCCAACCTTATTTTCTCTAAAAATAATGGGCGGGTTTACAGGGATTGTCAAGGAATCAGAGGGCGAGTGCATGTCATTGAGCCAAGGAATGGAGACGTGAGCTGGGAATAACTGAGGGGAAACATCGTCAGTGACATTCATCTTCATTTCTGTCAAGGGTAGATGTTTAACATGATGAAGGACTGATGCTGTGATTGTTTGCAATTGCTGAGACATTGTGTCTCGTTTGGTTGAACGACTTGACGCTGAGGCCGCTAGCTATGGATATGATCAATTGAGTGAGGCACCTGCAGAAGCGACACAAAATGTCTCAGTGATGGACTCATTGGCCACTATACTATGAAGAAGCGATCAAAACATCGTCAAACATCGTCAAATAATTTTACAGTATCGTCAATAGATGCAGGAAGCTTCTACATACCTGCTTTACCATCCTCTTACATAAGAATAGTGCAATGTTAATTGCATATTGTGCACCGGTTATGCAGCCCGCACAAAAAGCAAATTACGGGCACCTCAGGCAGTGACGATACCATCGATTCAATCCCAATCTTACCAGCGACACGCAATCAGACACGTCTACAGCACAATCACGATGCCCGAAGCCGCTGCACCCAATACCTGGGTAAGAGCACCACCCGCAACACAAGACAACTTCGCATTTACAGACGGCGTCTTCTTCGCCCAAGCGTCAGGCCAAAACCGTCATCGTCGCGCCACAGCCACCGAGCTCAAAGAACACTTCACCTCTGGCAACGACAAGGACCACCCTGCGCACTGGTTCGAGGCCCAGTTAATTCACTATGGACTTCCTCCCAGCAAAACAAAGTCGGTCGCGCGCATGCGGCTTTTTGATGCTGTTAATGCGGGTGGGTTAAAGGTGCCTGATGCTGTGGGCAAGATTGAGAGCAAGCTTAAGAAGGAGTGGGCTAAAAATGATCGTGAGGCGAAGAAGGGTGCTGTCAAAGCGGAGACTAAGGCGACGAAGAGGAAGGCGGACGATGATGGGACGGCTGCTGCTAAAAAGGTCAAGACTGCGACACCAAAGGCAGCAACACCAAAGGCGTCAGCGCCCAAAGCTACAGCGCCCAAGACCGCTACGCCCAAAGCAAAGGCCCCAGCGAAGACACCAGCGAAGACACCAGCGAAGACACCAGCGAAAGCGACCGCAAAAACCACGACCAAAACTACAACGAAGACCACTACGACCACCACCACTACCACAACGAAAGCCCAACCGAAAGCCGCAGCAAAGGCCCCACCAAAGGCCACGACAGCGACAGAACAATCAGCGCCCAAAAAGCAGACTGCCATCTGTCGTGGTAGAGGAGGTGCCGCTATCGCACCCGGTCGCAGCGCCAGTACCTCGGAACCAGCCAGACCGCCGCGGACCAAGCAAACCGCGCGACGAGGCGGCGCTATCGCGGCCCGGGGCCGGATTCCCGTTCCGTCTGGCGACTTTGACGATGCTCCACCCCCATATTCGGAGTTTTCAGACCATTCCGACGGTAACAGCCACTCCAGCGACGGGGACGACGACGACGACGATGATGAACTCGCTCCTCTGGGTCTTCTCAACGGTGATTACTACTTTGTCTCAAGCGACGTTACAGAACAGTGGGACTACGATTTGGACGAGTTGGAATTTACGCTCACGCTCGCTGGCAATGAACTTTGGGGCCGATTTAACCTCGGCGTGTACGAAGGCGTTTTACGCTTCGACGAGCGCCCCATGCGATCTTCGCACGATAGACTTTACTTTACATGGCGGGGTCGTGAAGATCAGGGACCTGTCATTTACGGCGAAAACAACGAAGGTTGGATGGAGTTTCTCGGCAACGGTCGCATCAACGGCTGTATCGAGCGTCAATCTTTATCCTTCCGTGTTCGAAGGGTAGAAGGTCAAGGAACGAGAAGCAGCATTGACGCGGGGGATTTGCAGGATGAGTACGATGGGTACGATGAGGACCTGTACGATCAAGAGAATCGGGCTCGGTGGTAGAGTACCTAAGATAAGCCTAAATCGGTGCATGCGGGGAAGTTTTCTGTACCTGGTTACATGTGATGCCGATCACATTTGAGGGTTGAGATCAGGAGAGAATTGTTGCGCGACAATGCAATGTATTTGACAACTGGCATTAATACAGGGAAGTACTGGATATAAAAGATGAGTTGTTCTTTTTGTTAGGAGCGGTGTATTTATAATTTCTTGGTCTATGCACGCGGCAATGTCCGCCGCATTGAAGCCCATCACGGCCAAGCGGAGCAAAACGGAATAGGACAAGGATCGCTCGCTGAGGCGCCCGTCTTGTCTTGTCATCCCATTTAGGGAAACTGTATTAATAAAACAGGATAGCCAAGGTCATCTTTTGCCTCCCCTCATTCTGTCCTTTTTCCCGCATCAGTTTCTACTCTCCTTAATGTTCCTTCTGTCATAAAAAATGCATCATGAGTGCCATCCGAGGCTTTCTCAACGTCTTCAAAGCCCCTGCAGTCCAAGCGGGGACAATCATCAACCTTAAACCCCTCAGCGACTCCAGCGCTGCCACCCGCCTGGGCACAGCATTCCTACAGCGCTGCAACCCCTTCATCAACATCCCCAACGACGCGCGCCTCGAGAACACATTATGCGAAGTCCGATACATCGATCGCACGCTGCGCGACCTCATGGTTCCTACGTCTTTACCCGGCGACGATTATAACCTTTGCTCGAAATTACTGCGCAGTCTTGAAACGCGCCGCGATTTAACGTGGCTTGTGCTTCGCGAGACGGATATTAGAGATACCATTAGCGCTATTGCAAGAAGAGGTGGACGACGGGCTCCTATTCCTGATGAGCCGCATGATTTGCATTCTAGAGTAAAGGCTCTTGAAAGTCATTGGTCTGCGCTGGAAAAATGCCATACCAAGCTTCGAGAGTGGGAGCCTAGATATACCACGCAACCGCAGCCGCCGCTATTGGAGGGACAAGAGGGGTTTGATCTCGACTTGAGCGACGAACAAGCTACACATGCAGAGATTGAGTACCGCGAATGGAGATCTGACAGAGACAGAAAAGTCTCGTATCTAAAACTCAATCCTCCCGAGCCATCAGCTTTCGTCCCTGTCGAACGTCGCGAAATCCAAACCGACGAAACATGGAATATTCTGCCTACGTCAAATGGTCACCGCGGCAAGCGGCTTCTACCGGTCTGGACACCGATTATTTTCCAACAAGTCCCGCTTGACTGGGAGAGTCCGGAGGGTGCTTTGCTAAGTACTCGGGCTGAAAGAAGACGACGAGATGAGTTTCGGAGAAGGGAGAATAACCGACGAGAGAAGAAGTATGAGTTTCAACGAAAGCTTTTGCAGGAGATGAGCGCTGCATGATATACTGTCATACGAGACATTTCAACCATGGGTTTTGGATTTTGGGTATTTGGATTTTACTTTACATATAGGAGAATTGGCGATTTAGAGCTTGGTTATTCAACATATAAGCAAGCAATTGGGACAACGGGCTTGGAAAGTCACGTTGCATTTGAGACATACCTCATAGCACGTTATGAAATACATTGATTACATTCTGATACTATCAAGCATTCTGTCTTGCGAACTGTTTCTATCTACAAGTTCGATGTACACAAACCCTCTGGTATCCTAGATGTAGAGGGAACTGTTCGACGGGGCGAACCATGTTGGTTCTCTACTTGGATAGTCTTGTGGTTTTACAAACTTATTGTCCTCTCCATCACGATATACCATCCCTAGATAAAGAGAGATGGGCCTTACAGCCATGTTGTCACATTCAATGTTGTCATATGAGCGTTCACCCAGAAATCTGGGGATGGATGTGTCTTCAAGCTGTCTATGTCGGTGAACTAACAGACAGGTGTTTGCACACATGGCAAGTCACAGACTACCAGCACGTTTCTTCTTCGAAGGAAGATGGCTTTTGTTCGTCATTCTTTAGTTTCTAGAGTGAACGCTGGGAATGTAAAGGTTCTGTGCAGTCATCGGATGCCTTTTGATATTTGCATCATCCTGAGAACGGGAACACCCTAGAAAACTATCCAGGGCAACATAGAATTTTCTGCAGATTTTGGCGACCTCATTGCCAGGGTGTATGCTCTGAAAATAGCGACCCGGCTACAGCTCATCTATATCACAACAGACATGTCGTCACGGGACTGTCTATAGGGTTAGCTCATGATATTTACCATTGCGGAATGGCGTGGAGAGGCGACTGAGCATTGGTTCTGTAATTAGCCAAGACATCCAAAGCTACTGATCATAAGACATCTAAAGTCCGTGTTGTCCTCTTGTAAAAAGTCTTGCTAAGCGGTAGTTGAATGCTTTCTAGTTCACCATGATGCTTCATCGGACCCAGTAAAGCCCCGTCTCTCGCAGAGAATTCTGGGCTGTGATAGTTTCCCATTCACTGAGCAGTGTAAAGAAGCAAAAGTTCCTCCTTGAACGAACTCAACAATTATCTTCCAAACGAAAATGCAACATTAGAACGAGGCTGTTGCTACCGAAACGTCGGGCCAAGACCTGCCATTGCGCAAAAAGACCAATCGGGATTGCCACAAAAACAAGATGAACTTGAGAACACGAGGTTTCAGAACCCTGCCTTGCCTGCCCGGTAGATCTATGCATATCTCAGCCTAGTCTGGTCGCCGCTAGGATGGTAACCTATTACCTTATTGGAAATAGAATCGTCTCTCTTTCGTCTAGTGTTCAGCATTGACCTCCCACTCTTTGCCCTCGAAGTCGACAACGCGGAATGGATTGCTGATCTGCTACCAAAACCATCCCGCCAACAGATCGATTCCGCACTTTTTACTCCGCCACGACTGGTCAAGTCCTCTTTGTGCTACTGCAGAGCACTTTACTAGACACTCTAGAACAATTTTAAGTCTCGTTCCTGTGGGTGGTGTCTAAAAATAGCTAATTAAGGGAGCCTTAGCGCACTGGTCTGTGTTCTGGAATGTCGCGGAGATCTTCTCGTATAGCTTTTTTCTGCGCTTGGGCCTGGCACGAGGACAGGACATGTCCGTAGCCTTATGCATGACGATGTAACGGTAGTTTAAAATTGCCTCCAAACTAGACGATAAATACCCTCGACTTGCACCTCTTGTTTCAATCCGATTCTCTCGTTCCATCCTCGCCACAGACATTCGTTCACACATTCGCTACAATGAAGTTCTTCACCGCACTCACTATCGCCAGCGTTATCGCTCCGGCCGTCGCCGTCCCTGCTACTTACCCTGCCGTTACCGTTAAGGCTGATGGCACTTGTATCAACCCTCCCAAGAGAGTTGAGTGGAGAGAGCTCAGTGCTGCGGACCAGAAGGGTTATATCGATGCTGTTCTTTGCTTGAAGACTAAGCCTTCTCGAATTGGTCTTAAGAAGTCTACTCTCTACGATGACTTCCCTTACGTTCACTTTAAGCTCAACGACTGGAGTAAGTTTCCCAACATCTAACAGTCAATTCGACCTTTGCTGACCCAGCATAGTTCACGGAGCTGCTCCTTTCCTTCCCTGGCACAGATACTTCGGCGTCGTCTACGAACAAGCTCTCCGAGACTGCGGCTACAAGGGTCCCGGCACATACTGGGACTGGACAAAGGATGCCGCAAAGGGTCTTCTGAGCTCCCCTCTCATGTCCGACAAGAACTTCGGTGGCGACGGAACCTGGGATGTAACAGAAGAAACCACTTCCGGCGGCACTCGCAAGTGTGTCTACACCGGCCGCTTCAACAAACTCCGCCCATACTACCTCGAAGACGAACCCAAGGTTCTCGAAAGCGGCGGCCACTGCCTCTTCCGCAGCATGCCCGAAGTCTCCGAGCCTGATGCCTACCAAATGATGGTTCCCACCATTAGCAAGAAGAACATCGACTCGCTCGTCAACTCCAAGAACTTCACTTACTTTGCTCCCACCACCGAAGGCGGTCCTCACGGCTCCATCCATGCTTCTCTCGGCGGAGAGATGAACCCTACTACCTCCCCCAACGAGCCTCTGTTCTTCCTTCACCACGCCCAGATTGATAGAATCTGGTGGATGTGGCAGCAGAAGAAGGCTGGTCGCGATGCTGAGTACACTGGTCAGGGTATGCAGTACCCTAGCCGTGAGCGAAAGGATGTCAAGCTGGATGATGTTTTGAACATGTGGGGTCTTGCTAAGGACCTGAAGATTAAGGATGTTATGAACCCTTCCAAGGGTCCTTTGTGCTACCGCTACTAGAGGGTGCTGTCTTTTGAAAAGTTTACATGCATAGCAAGGCGTTGTTTGGGCATATAAGCATTGATAGAGTAATAGTAAAATAATACGACAGACTTTAAATCATCCTAATATTTCCAGATTGTAGTCCCCAATCTTCTCTTTGTGAAGCTTGCCTCGTGAACGAAATATCACCAGTTATTGATTCTGCTGTTATGGCATGAAGTACTGAGGCCTGGCTGTCTATGCTGGAGCATTGGAAATCCTATCTGTAAACGGGACCAGACGTTTGCCTACCATTCTTGGAATTCAATTGCAGACCCTACCAGCATCAAACAGCCTAAAAGCCATCCGGTATGGTGTAGTGGCTAACATTTCGCGCTCTCATAACCTGAGAGATCAGTTCCGCGGAGCCCAGGGTTCGATTCCCTGTACCGGAGTTTTCTTTTTCTCTTTTTGCTCTTGATATCTGCTTAAGTTGTTTGCTTTTTGCTGCTGTTCTTGACTTGGTCGGTGTTGTTTTCAATAGAAGGGATTCAATTCACTTAGCAAGCATGACTGCGTCAGCAAAGTCGGTGAATCCGCAGAGACAAATTCCATCCTTTCTGCAAACGATGCTGCAGTGCATTATTCACCGCAAATCTCTCTTCTTGAGAAATCCGGTGCAGAAAATTCAGATATCCATGGTTGGCTACATTTGTAAGCCTTTTCTATCCTTGTCGGAAAGAAGGGTGCTGTATAGTCGTCGACATGAGACATGGCTGCGAGTTGCACTCCATGTATATGGCTCGCTGCAGGACGGCATATCCTTTCTAAGATGTATGATAGATCACAAAGACGTTCTGCCCGTATGTCAAACTCTCATCGACCCAAAGGACCCCAAGATCCGGGACCGACGATCAAAGTACAGAGTGATTGAGTACTGGGGCATGCTGGCAAAGCTGATCGAACACCCACTCCTAAGCACCTATAGGTATTCTATATTTAAACGCTGCTGAAGGCGTTTCCAGTAGCAACCCAAAGAGAAGCCCGAAATTGGGTTCAAGTCAATGCCTTCTCCGCAAATCTATGTATGTCTTTCGGAGCCGGACCCTGCTTCCGCTTTTTGATTAACTCCGTCCCACTATTTCTGCGATATGTATCGTCAAAGTGACGCATATAGCCATGCTGACGGGCTTGTCCTCCTGCAGGCCTCAGACATGGGTCCTTCAGCCTGTCTATCCTTTCTATATCCAGCAGAATGTCTCGGAAAGTCAACTACCACGGTCAAGTCTCCATGCAATGGAAGGTCGTTGAAGGCTGGAATGCATAGTAAGCGCTTGCTAGCTATATCAGCGGACAATATTGATCTTGTTGGCTCTAATAACACGCTTCGGCCCGCGACGCTTCGTCATGATCGGCATCTAGACACGGGCTGACGGCGGGGTATGTGAGACATGCAGAGTAGTATCTTCAAGAGTGATTGGTCAATGGCGTCGTTGAGACTTGCGTCGTGGAACCTTGAAGAACATCGACGTCCAAATCTGCTCGAAGGAATTGGGTTTCGTAAGTCCTGGGTTATTGAATCCAAGCTGAACGACTTCCAGGCCTCATCGCGGAGTAGATAAAGTGGGAAGCGACTCCAGCTCAGCTACATCAGAGATGCCAATGGTCTCTCGGACTCTGAGCTTTGACCCCCAGATCAGCCTCAGCTCGACACTAGCAGAGACATGCAGTAAACCATTGATGTCAATCCATCTCGATTGGCTATCAGCTTCGTCGAGTTGAAAGTTCTGGAGATGCATTCCAAAGTCAACAAGAAATGTGGACAAAGGTACATCATTGTCTTGGATGATGAAGATCATATCGGAATGTGCAATTCGAGAAGAAGTAGGTAGTTGAGCTCGAGCTATAAAACGACAGTACTGGTCCTCTGATAGCAAGTCAGTTCCTCACCACCTTTTCACTCATCTCTACAAACACAATCAAGATGTTCGTCTACCAAGGAAAACTCAACTGGTACCACTACGCCAAAGACGAAACTTTCGTCATAATCCTCCCCAGCGGCCCCGTCCGCGTCGGTGACAGCGTTTACTTGTTCTCCCAATGGACGGTTGACGCCCAAGGCCGCAAGAAACAAAACCACTTCTCCACCATCACTGTCGACTCAGTGTCTCAGACGGACAGCAGCGATGTGACCTTTATCCTCAAGGGCTCATGGTATAACTATACCGTCACTACCAAGAGCGGCTACAAGGAACTCAGCGTTGTTATGAGAAACCCTCAGAATGGTGTCAGTGACGCTATGCCTCTCCAGAGAATCTGGGAAAGCAAGGAGGAACTCACAGGTACTACACGTGTCTGGACAGGAAAATTCAAATGGATGAATTTCGCGAATGATGAGCCTGCTATATTTGTCGTACCAGATGGATTTGGCGAGGGAAAGCCTATTTTGTCCATGTGGCAGTGGACCAAGGCTTCCAACGGAAAAACGAAGGAGCCGAGTTTCAGAGACGAGGTTCAGAAGAACGTTACTGGGCTTGACACTGATACTGTCAAGTTTAGCTATCATTCTTATTATGATATCAATTGTACTTGGGATGCCAAAACGGACCAGTTGGATGTCTATGTCAAAGAGGGAAGTCATGGGGAGGATGTTGGTGACATGGTTCGGTCGGCTATTATTGAGCGTCAACAACACACTCAGTAAGTATTTCGACACTCTGCCGTTTTCATGGCTAATATGTTGCAGCGACTTTAACCCACCCGAGCCTACTCCCGAGAAGGGTCAGTGCGAGCTTCGCAAGCCACAGGCTCAAGCTGCCCTTCCTCGTATTCTCGATCCCATGCCCTTCCCCAAGGGTCTTCTCGAAACACTTGCCCACACAGCTGCCTTTGTCGACCAAGCCGGCTACCTAGCCAAGTACGCCCAAGACGTAAGTCCCCTATCCCTCGTTCCTCCCTACTAGTTACTGACATCCATAGCACTTCGCCGCTCTAGACGCAGACTACCACACCCAACTCGAAAAAGTCAAAGCCAAAGACGCCGAGATTACCAACCTCAAGAAAACAGTTGAAGACCTCACCGCGGACCGCGGCGCCTCAAAGGCCAAGGCTTCGGAGTTGCAAAAGCAACTTGACAATGCCAACAAAGAAGCGAAATCTCTCCGGGATGAAATCGCACAGTTGAGGGAGTTTATCAAGAAGGATAAGATCCAAGATGCGGAAGCGCAAAAGATTCTTGAGGATACACAGAATAAGCTTAAGACTGCTAATGAGGAGAAGAGTACTCTTCAGAAGGAGCTTGATTCTGCCAATGCTACGATTGGAGAGCTCAATGCGAGAATCTCGGAGTATCAGCAGCAGATTATTCAGAGGGATACAGAGATTTCCCGTCTCAAGGCAGAGATCCATGCCCAAACCACCCTTAACAAAACTCTCACCTCCAAAAACACCGAACTTGAGTCCGTTATCGAGAAACTGCAAGCTTCCGAAGCAAACCTCAACGACGATCTCAAACGCGCCAACGCAAGAATCGACGAGGTCATTAAGACCAACACAGCTGCCAGAAAGAAGGTCACCACCGCTGAACGTGAACGAGATGCCATGCGCACTGAAGTTTCTGCTGCGAATGAGGAGAGAGATACCGCTGTTGCTGAGTTGGAGGATTTGAAGCAGAAGCTGTACCAGAAGAAGATTGTACTGGATTGAAGCCAGGATGGTACATCTTCGGATGAAGATGGGCTGGTGCTGGCTAGGGATTGGAGGTATTGGTGGGTTCTTGGAGCTGTTTGTTTGACAGTTTGGGAGATGAGGAGGAGATGGGCTGGTGAGAGGGCATAGTCAGAAGCTTTAGTAAGACGATGGATGAATCTGTGAATATTGATAGGAAGATATTTGGGTGTAGCGTTATGAAGAATGAAGGAACAGGACAAGACTCAGTCCTCATATCGTAATATGTGAAATCTACTCGCGAAGGCTATATGGATGTTTGTCATTTCCACCATCACTGGTGAAGCATTTTTGGATTACTATTAATGTATAGATGTATCATGAATTCCTCCTTTTGATGCCGAGTTACTATGCCACTATTACCCAAAACAATAAACACCCTTTCCCATAGACCTCCCATGAAATCATTAACTGTCCAAATCCCTGATACTCCTCACACTCTGATACTCAAAGCTAACATTACTATCCATCTCAAAGTTCTTGACCGAAGGCGCCAAAGTACCGCCCTCCTCATGTTTCTCCAAATGCTCCTTCAGTCCTCCATAGAAATTCCTCAAACATAAAACCGCAAAGATAGTAGTAAAGAAAAGGAAACCGATGGCCATGGCAGCATAACAATTCGAGATACTGAAGAAAGCAGCGAAACGTTTTGCCTGCACGGTCAGGACTACCATGTAGATGATATAGCCAATCATGGCAAGGAAGGAAAAGATGGATACACCCATGCCGATGCGGTTCTCTGACTTGCTCCATACGATGGATAGACAGGTGATGATGACGGCGACGGCGAGGACGGACATGCGGATAGCGAATTCTGTTCCTTGGCCACGAAGTTCGGTTACTCCAAAGTAGACTTCAAAGGAGACGATAAAATATATGTCTACTTTTGCAAGCATGACAAAGATCTGTAATACTTAGCTTGTGTTTCACATGAATATCGGACATAACATACCTGATGGATGGTGCGTATCCTTCTCAACTTGGCATCCGCGCCAACGTTGCGATACGCCTGCCAGTCAAAGTACTGCTTTAGATACCACACAGAGATAACCAACAACCCTGTGCAGATACCAACAATAAAAGGCATAGCTTTCAACATGCCTCCGATTTGCTCCCAGATAGGTATCTCCAAATGAACCAACGGATCGCCATTGGAATCTATAGAGCCCTTCAGCTGGTCGATCCTACCCTTCATTTCCGTCGACTGGTAGACAGCCAGGGGCAGGAAACCGGCATTGAGCACACAAGCGAGCATGGCCTGCGCTGTGCTCTTGAGACGGATGGCATCAACCATGAAGCCCAACTGGAATAGAAACCCGAAGATGAAAATTGCCAAGTTGGCCGGTATGTCGTATCCGGCTCCTACCTGGATGATTCTCGGCGTAATCCATTCATACCAGTGTACCACGACGACTCTGTCTTTTGGTCAGTGGCGATTAGGGGCTAGAAGCGGTGGATGTTACATACCCCTGAAGAATAGAGACAGTAAGACCTTGGGCAATGCCGATGGCTAGAAAAGCCAACACTGAAGGTGCCGTCTGCACTCTGTTTGCGATATTCGATACCGTATCTGCTGCCATCGTATACAGCGTTGAGATGATGAGAAGTGATGGGAATGTTTTTGGTTCAGCGGAAGAAGACCAAAAAGTTTTGAAATACCGACGCTAGTTTGAGGTCCGTTGTCTTGCCTAGCAAGGGTTGTCATGGAATATTGGGGCCTGACCCACCGACTTCTCGTATTCAGAAGCCTTGAAACCCAAGCGCTCGGTCGTAAAGTTCTGGAAATGACGGAGAAGGCGTTTACTATTCCTGATCCGGTTTCTAGATCCGACAATTCGACAATGCAATCGCTGCATCTGGAGATCGGTTATTGACACGCGATGTGTCTTTTTTTCTCCGATGTTTGAGACTCGTCTCGTCTGTTTGAGATGTTGGATACAGAGTTGAAGGACATGGGTTTGGTTGATCACTCTTTTGACGGCTCTGCACAGACGCTGACCATGTCGTTAATGACCCATATATCAGCCACGTCTTCCAGTAAGAGTGTCTTTCCAAGAGTTGAGGCGACTGCGCTTAGACTCTAAATCTACCGAGAAATGAATCGAGACCATCAATTTCAGATGCCGCGACCAGAAGAAGCAATGATGTCTAGCGATTGAATTAAATACTGTTGATCACGGAACTTTCCTCGCAAGGCTGACTATTCAGAGACTGCACAAGAAATACATGATCTTCGGTCGTGCCGACTTGTGGAGGCATGACCCTGGTTTGTGCAGCATAAACTTGGCCTAACATTAGTTCGCTAGGATAAAGGACGGAAATGCGACAAGACTTTGACAGTAGTCGGTGGATCTTGAAAACAGTGATATTTCGTAACGGAAATATGAACTGGAAATGTTGTCACCATGGGGCTTTATCGGTCGAATGACACATCTATTATTCATGTTTGAGACCTACTCAAACTTCTATCAAAGTTCCTTACCAAGCTATTCTAGCAATGAAAGACTTGGGAAACTTCCTCACAAAGAACTTTCTAATCTCATCAACCAACAAAATCCCCAAACCAAGAGGAATAGGAATCAACCAAAACTCAATCGGCACAGATTCAGTATCAAACAATTTCTGAATCCCAGGAACCTCCGTCACAAAAATAGCAATACACAAGCTGATAAGCATACTAAGAATCAACCACGGGTTGCGATGAGCCTTGGTAATAGGATTTGCCTGGAAAATACTCAAGCGTCGGTTCCTCACAGCGAGAATGTTACCCCATTGGAGGAATACCAGCGTGACAAAGTAAACGCACTGGCCGGTGTTGTTGAACTTGGTCAGCTCGTCCTTGGTGTACCCGTGATAGCCTTCTGAGTAGCCTTCAAAGAGGAAGAAGAGGTCAGAGGCGGAGAGTTTGGCGTGTCTCCACATGTAGAGGAAGAACATGGCGTGCGCGGTGATGGTCTCCAGGGTACCCGTGAAGAGATATGCTTGAGTGTAGATCTTGGCGTTGATGAGATGATCTCGCTTGTGGTTCCTTGGAGGAAGAGAAAGAAGATCGAATTCCTCCTTCTCCATGATCAGTGACAAACTGAGGAACAGATCTGTAAAGACACAGATGATGATCATGAGAAATGCGCTGAGAGGGAGAGGAACACCGAAAAAGACGTTGAGAATGACGGGCCAGATTTCGGACCAACTACCGGCAGGGAGGAGGTAGGAAATAACCTTTTGAAGGTTCTGGAAGACGAGACGACCGAGGCGCATGGCGTCGATGATGGAGTCGAAGCGGTCGAGGAGGACGAGGTCGGATGCTTCGATGGCGACGTCGCTTCCGGTAACAATGGCGACACCGACGTCTGCGGCTCGGAGGGCGGGTGCATCGTTGACACCATCACCGGTTACAGCGACGACATTGTCGCGTTCGCGAAGTTCGGTGACGATACGAAGCTTCTGCTCAGGTGTAGTTCGCGCAAAGACGATTTCTTCGTAGGCGCAGACGACGTCCCAATCTTCCTGGCTCAATCGGCTGAGGTTGGCGCCTTCGAGTAGTAGACTTCGGGGGATGATCTCGGCGCGATCACCCTTCTTCTGCTTCTTCTTCTCGCTGACAGGAGTGCCGGCGTAGAGAGAGTCAATGGTGTCAGGGTCCTTCTGGCAAGAGAAGATACCAGTGTTGCGAGCGATTGCTGCGGCGGTAAGGGCGTAGTCACCAGTGACCATGAAGAACCTTGTTCCAGCACGACGACATTGCTCAACCGTGGCGGGAATTTCAGGACGATGGGGATCGATGATGCCGAGCATACCAACGACAGTAAGGTCCTGAATAGCAGAGTGTGTGATTTCATCACTGAAACTATTCGTGCCAGCGACCGAGCGAGGGGTGATGAACTTCTCACACAGGACAATCACACGTTCTGCACGACGGGAAGCTTCATTTTGGATCTCCTGGAACTTGATCCTTGCATCACGAGTAAGCGTGACGACAGAGTTGGACTCGGAAGACCAGTACTTGGTACATCCTGCAAGAAGGATATCAGGCGCACCCTTGATGATAACGCGATATGCACCACGCTCGTCGTCGGATTGGAAGACTGTCAGCATCCACTTGTTCTTTGAGTTGAATGGTACTTCGAAGATGCGAGGCATAGTCTTCCGGGCGCTATCGCCTGAGTGACCGGATGCGGCGAAGCGGAAGACGGCACTGTCGGTGGCGTTGCCCATGACCGCGCGCTCGTGAAGTGGAAGATGGATAGTGGTTGGGTCGAAGGAGGCATCGTTGCAGAGAAGAGCGGCGCGTTGAAGAGCCATTGAAGCTTCGTCTGCTTCGTTACTGTTGACCAAGTACTGGAATTCATCCGAAGACTCGAACTGCTTGTCGACAAAGGCAACTGAGCTGACAAACATCTGGTTCTGTGTAAGAGTTCCAGTCTTGTCGGAGCAGATAACGTTCACACAACCAAGTGTCTCAACAGTTGATAGACCCTTGGGTAGTACGTTGACAGCCTTCATGCGACGAGCGACCATCATGAGTGTCAGTGCCACAGCAACTGGCATACCCTCGGGGATGAAAGCCACGACACAGGCCATGACATTGACAAGCATGGCTGGAACACTCATGTAGTCTGGGTGATCAACACGAAGCCAGCCAACCCAGGTAAGAAGAATAGCCAGTGCAAGGATGATAGTCATGCAAACAATGATCAAGACAAAGCGAGTGATTTCCTTCTGGATCAGGGCAGCTGAGTCCTTGACACCAGAGGTAGACGTCGCAATACGACCCATGACAGTTCGGCCACCAGTGAGGACAACGACACCGACACCGTTACCGTTCATGACAGTAGTTCCCATGAAGGCAATGTTGCGACTCTCGAGAAAGTTGGCATCGGTGGCATCGACCGCACCCTCAATCTCATCAGACTCGCCAGTAAGAACCGAACGATCGAAGCGGATGTCGCCGGAGTGACTAATGATGCGTAGATCAGCAGGGACCTTGTCGCCGACTTGGAGATGAATAACATCGCCAGCGACAAGACCGATCGTAGGCAAGCTCTTGAGTTCACCATCACGCTTCACCATTGCGAATGAAGGAAGAAGGTCGAGGATAGAGTTCATAGTCTTGGCAGTGGACCAATCCTGAAAAGCGGAAAAGCCAGCTTGGAGGAAGATGACGATGAGGATAAGAACGGCGAGCGAAAGATTTTGGTTGGAGGGAGGATTGCTGAGGGGCTGCCAGCAGAGGAAGAAGATGATAGCTCCAACCCAAAGAACCGAACAGAAACCACCAAAGATGTACTTTAGAGTCCTCTTGATGTAATTCGTCTTGGGATGAGGAAGTGTATTCTTTCCATCACGCTCAAGTCGCGTCGCAGCCGCACCCTCGGAAAGACCCTCCCCAGCACTAACATTAAGCTGCTGACACAACTGTTCAACCTGCAACTCATGGTACTGAAGCTTAGAGAAGTAATCCTCATCAGTCTTGGGCTTCACGGTCTTGGAATCATCGGAGTCGACAGTTTGTTTGGCTTCGGTGACTTGGATGGATAAAGTGCGGTATTCGATCTGGTAGCCCGAGTAGGGAGAGGTTGGATGGATGCGGGAGCGTGAGGAGGAGTGGGAGCGACGACGGGAGAGGGAGCGGGTGCGAGTGCGGCCGAGACGGGGGTCTGTTTCTGAACGACCGCGTTCGTGGGTTTGGAAGGTGATGCGGGTGTTTTGAGCCTCAGGATCGGTTTCCTTGGTTGGGTGGATGTCAGGGTCAGCCATTGTGGCGGGTCTTGACAGAGAGATGAGATAAAAAGCGGGAAGGATTGCAGAAGCAGAGCAGAAGAATGTGAGAGTGAGTAATTTGATCAAAACACAGCTATTTCATTGATATTAATACCAAATTCGAAAAGTCTAGACAGTTCCAAAAGCCATTCTATTTTCTCTCGTAAGAAGGTTACCTCGTCTGCTAAACAAGGAGGCCTCCTCGGCTCTTCCCATTCAGTAAACCGTTGACCAGCAAATGAAAAATGCCTCAGCGTTGTGAAACGCATTGTATTCAGAAGTGAAGCTATACAAACATGTACAAAGACTGCCAGCGAAGAAGTCGTGTGGGAGATGGTAGGGGCGAGTATGTAGTTACTTGGGCTGCTGCAGGGCAGGGCAGGGCTGGATCTGAGGGGAAATGAGATGGCTAGCCGTTTGTAGAAACGGTTTGTGATATCACCGCTTCTTGACTCAGCCCCTTTGTCGCAAAGATCCACTGACAAGTATTTGGCTCATAATGTTTTGCATGATCTTGACATGTCCTATATCTAACCCAGTTTGACAAGCTGTTATGTCAATGGAACTTTTGCCAGGTCCAATAAAACACGTAAAACGGAGCTAAACTGGGTGACGTTACAGGGCCCAATTTCTCGGTATCTAGACCCTGAAAGACTGTCCAATCTCAGAACAGGCGAAAATAAGGTGTTGGAAATAAGCATTTTTGGACGTGGGTGTAGCCGTCTTGGCATGGTCATAGCCCGGGATGCCAGATCCGGGAGTGGGCGGTGCTAGGAGTGCGCCCGTCTTGAATCAAATTCCCTCATGCATTTTCTGTCATTTCTTGTTTTTCTCGCGAAACAACGAATGGCATTTTGAGTTTGTTCACCGACAGAGAAGATCTTCTGACCCTTTGCATGAAGCTACCCATAGCTGTTCAAGCTGTTGTGCAGACAAGACCCCTCACTTGACTCTTCCTTTCCTCTTCTCTCTTCTCGCTATCCCACTCAATCACCGTAGCCACGCAGTCCAGAATGTCAAAGGCGTTTGTGTTCCCACAACCAAACATGCAATCTGGACTTTTCCACTACTAATCATAGAAATGGCTGGCCTAATTCTCGTTTACGGATACGCACTCGCCAATGGCCCGCTGACGTCTCCCCCTCTACCACCTACCCATCAAAGTTTTCCAAAGCCGCTGCCGCTCATCCGAACGCCGTTTAACCGCTAGCCCGAGATCTAATAATGGAACAAAACCTAGAAGCCTCTGTGACCAAAAATTGCCTCTGAGATTCACGCATTGATTGAGATTTTCGTATTTATTTGTCATTTAGGGACGCGTCATACAGGGCTGAATATGCGTGTCATGTCAAGATGAGATTGTTCCAGATCTCGCGTTTTCTCGTCTGTGCGATGGGTAGCATTGATGAATCTGGATTTCTGTTTGTGATGCTTGACGTAGAGGTAGAGAGTGCCTGCAGAGCCAAGCATTTTATTTTCCGATGGGTCTTTGCGCTAAGTAACTCCCCTGTTCGCGTCGCGATTTCTTTTGGTTGGGCTGAAGTTACGACACGTCCAATGGACTGTGAGCGATATCTCTCATGTCTCACATGCTCGAGACTTAGGTGGGCCACCGATGAAACCCTGCTCTTTTTCCACGTTTTCCATGCCTCTTTTTCGAGTCGCCATGGATCCAAGTCACACCAACTTGAACCGGTCTGTTTGTTCCTCGTGGTTAACATGGACATCAGAGCTTGGACAAAAGGTTGGTATTTAACTCACTAGACTTCTCATCGGGTAATTTTTCTGACCTCAATTTTAATTCACATTTGTTTCAGCTCTTCCTACTTGCTTGTCGCAGAAGTTCCGTGCTTCTTTACATACTTGCGCCTGGTGGTACGTTGCCGTCCCATAAAGCCTGGTGTTGCAGACGTGTAAGAAAACGAAATAATCGCTACAATGTTACTGGCCATAGTCTTGTCAGATGTAAACTACATGTTATTTGAAAATGATGATTGTGAATGCGTGGGCTGAGGGAATGTCTATTTGTGAAAATTCGTAGCCAGTTGTCGAGGTGTCTTCATTTTTAACGAATTTGGGCTGTCATCAGCAAATCCTTCAGATGGGAAGCGTCTGGACAGAGATCATCAGTTCAGTTATATCTCAACTTTCAGGGTTAATCGAGAAGCTTCCAAGCCAAATTAAACATGTTTCGACAATTATTTTCTGTCCGCGTCTCGATTGTTAAATACCGTCAAACTGTTTAACGTTACCCTATAGACAGCGATAAGTGATAAGCAAAGTGGCGTATCGTGTCCTTGTGGCTGAACCCTCCCACTTTTCAGGTTCCGACAAGCCACGGAAAAACGGAACTCGACAACCGAACCATCTCAAACCCTCAATCAAATCAAACATCTTCAATCCCAGCCTTATACCGACCCGCAACGGCCTTGTATCGTAATGTCTGCTCCTCGATGAGCTTACCCTCATTCCCTGTCACTCTTTCTCGCGCGCATATCCCATGTCAGGTCAGGAGACCTCGCCACAGTCTCCCCCCGCAAACACAAACACACCCAAACACCGACGACCCTGGAATGCAGCCGAGGATGCGACTCTAAGGACGCTCGTTGGCCACTTTGGCGCGAGTAGAGGGTCTGAGGGACGTTGGAAGGATATTGCTGCGGGCTTGGAGGGAAGGACGGCAAAGGTGAGTGAGTTGGTGGTTTCTCTGCACGTGTCATAACGCGGTCCGATGGCCCACATTGATATCTGTATGAGTTGTGGATAAGTGGATTGACTATTGACTGGGCTTAGGAATGTCGAAAGAGATGGCTTCATTCTCTTGATCCTTCATTACGCAAAGGTCGATGGACATCTCAAGAGGATGAGATTCTTCTTTCGGCTTATGCTCGACTAGGACCAGTATGGAATGATATTGGTAACCTTCACATGCACTCACTTACAGTTCAGATCTAACACCACAACAGCCAATCTCATTCCTGGAAGAAAGGATGATCAATGTTCTAAAAGATACAATGATATCCTAAACCCATCTGCCAAAAACCGGTTAAGTGACTGGACTGCAGAGGAAGACAACCTTCTTCGTCAAGGAGTAGCAACACTTGGTCACAGATGGGTAGCCATCTCATCAAGAATACCTGGTCGTCCACCTCTAACCTGTCGTAATCGATGGCGTACACTTTCGAGATTATCACATCAACGACAGAGCAAATCTCAGGGAACAACTCCTTCATCATCATCTCAGATGTCTCCTACGGATATTGGAATTTCACCAGCGCCACAAAACACTAATATCAACTTGGAAACGAATACATCTGATCATATGATGACGTTCCCGACTATGGATGGCGATATGAGCCATGATCAGATGGGGACCAACTTTCTTGATTCGGCCTTCTTTGAAAATTTCGCTGGTCCCTCGCCTTCACCGTTGAGAGAGGCCAGTGAGGATACGGAGACACCAAATGAGACCACAGCACCCTTAAATCCTGCACCTGTCCCAGAAATTCCATCAACTGTTCCAGAACCAGCACAAAATGATTCTAGGACATGGCAACAAACACCCAGACCGCTGCAGCCACAACAAGGACCACAACCACAACCAGTTCCGAACAACACGAATGGGACTTTCACCATGCCTTCACCTTCCACTTGGTCACAGCTAGGCGCGATGCTTCCCCCAGGCACGTCCCCTGGGAATCCGCACTTGTGGATGGGGGACAATGGCCACCCTCCTGCTCACATGGGTGTCCCTGGAGAAAGTTCATTACCAGGTGTGCCAGGGGGCGATCCAATACCTCAATCCTACACCGAGCAGTTTCAACTACCAACCTCAACGCCCCAAGCGATACATCATCATCACCATCATCATGTGCATCATCACTTTCATCATTATCATCACTATCCCGGAGGAGGAGATCAATGGCGGCAGTTGGAGCAGCAATGTGAAGCAGACGCTATGCAGTCAGTTCAACAACAAAACGAAAACGGTCCACCGAACGCAGGATGAATGGCTAATGGTTGAAGATTTAACATCTTCCAGCCACTGAAAACAAGACAGCATCAGATTTGGGTTCTGCACATGCTGTCAACTTCATACAGCAACCGTCTCGAATATTAGTTGCATACCGTATCTTTGCACCCTTGATGGATGCTCAAAGCTCTGCCGTGTATCCATGGAGCGATCAGCACGCCCGTTCTGCAGCTAATATAGACCTTGCTCCCCCATGTTATCGAGGCCTCATTATTTTGACCCAATGACAGATACCTATTCGGCTTGTGTTCAAGATTGGCGACCTTTCTGACATGAAGTCTTACGCCAAGACTGCGGCTTACGTTAAGCTTGACTACGGCTGTTACCCTCAATACGACAACTTCTTCCGGTTCTGATTGGACGAAGAGAACAACGGTAAGAAACGGGAAAGGGATTGGATGGAAGTAAGGTTTGCGGAGATTTAAAGGATCTGGCACGCGTCAGTTGAATATACGAGGGCCTCGAGATATAGGATGATCTGCGAGCTGAGACGCAAGAGCCGACTGCTGCCACATACTGGTATGATTGGACATCCGAGAGTGGATGGGTGCCCCGGATGATGTTTAGGGACAAATTTCGTTATCGGGTGTGGAGATCAAGGCGTTTGGATAGGCGTGCTTTCATGGGAAGCTCTTCAACAGGGCCGGAGTTTAGAGAGTGTTTTAGGATCGATCCGAACTTCTAAAATTTCAACTGCATACAATATCCGATATATACGGACAAACTAAAAACAAAGAGTAGAATCATTAGCTTTTTCTTGCATCACTGAAGCATTGGTTTCAGCAACATCAAATGGACAACAAAAAGGAATGTGAAACAACGTGAAAAGTCCACTCGCTAATCGTGCTGTAACCTTGGCACTAAAACGCCTATGTCTGGGTGGGCGTGGGCGACGGACGCCGCCAGGACGCGTCAGTCTTCAGCAACCTCAATTAATCAACCGCCATCAAAAGGCCCTAAATTATGCTTAAAACCTCCTTTCACACCACCCAACAAGTAATGCGATCGCATTTACCGCTCATAAACAGTCATGTTGGTAAGATCTTACAAGTGGATCATTTGTTTGCGTCGCAATCTTACATTTGCAATCCTAGTCGCTTTGTTCTAAGCGATCGCGAGAAATGCGAACGCGAAGGTCCGGGGATAAACCAATCGGGGTTTAACTACTTTCCGCCTAGAATTTTATCTTGACGACGCCAAGAGCCAGTCTTTGTCAACGATACAGAATATCTCTTTTTTATAGTAGATTAAACATATCCTAGTTTGTTAGATGGAATTTATGAAAGAATCTTTGTTAATTGCTGTGAAAGAGATAAACCAACGTCATGGGAGACTCTTTATGGATTGATGATGGATCACTACAGCATCAACGCCAAGAATTCGATACGCACCTCGCTTAGTTGTATGTCTTGGCTCTTACACTGCGCCTCCACTCATCCTTTGCCCCACGGCCTTGATTCCGTCACTTAATATATGACCCGCACCTCCTGTCTTTCCATCCTCCATTGCATCCTCCACGTCTCTTCAACCGCCGCCATGTCTTCGGAAGGCTACGAACCCCCTAGCTACAAAACCTGCTCCGATGGCGTCTCCGCCCGATGTCCCGTCGAAGCTTCGTTGTATGGCGACTACTTCACCCTCGGCGCATGTATTTTCTTCGTCGTAGCGCACGCCCTCGCTCTTATTCCGCAGATCTACTTTGGTATTCGCGCGCGAACATGGTCTTATACGGTATGGCTCGCCATAGGAACTATCTTTGAACTTATCGGATACTGCGGTCGTATTATCATGAGTTCAAATCCTTGGGTGTACAACGCTTTCGTCATCCAACTCGTTCTTCTCATTCTGGGCCCTACGCTTGTCGCAGCCGCTATCTCGATCACGTTCAAGCATCTCGTTCTCTGGTACGGTCGGGAATACAGTTTCATCAAACCAGTTCTGTATCCCTGGGTTTTCGTCGGTACGGATTTCTTCTCGATTATCATCCAGGCTGCTGGCGGTGGTGTCTCATCTGCTGCTACCAACGGGGAGAACGCGGATCAGAATCTGCTTGATGTTGGATCTGGCATGCTTGTCGCCGGTGTGGTCTTCCAGATGGCGAACATGGTTTTCTGTGGAGGTTTGATGCTCATTTACATGTGGCGACGACATAAAGCTATCAAGAACGGTGCTGCTGTCAGGGAGGGCGATGAGTCTTCTATGAGCGGAGGAGATGTCAAGGTTATCAGGGCCAGTGATAAGAAGACCAAGATGTTTGTCTGTGCTCTGGCGGTCGCTTATGTTGCTATCATCATCCGTTGCATCTACCGGTAAGTCTCCCTACATCCTAACTCGGAGTTCTGACTAACATTTCAAAGTATCCCTGAAATGCAAATGGGCTGGGGCAGCACCCTCATGCAGAACGAAACCACATTCCTTATCCTCGACGGAGCTATGATTCTCATCGCTGTATGGACATTGACGATATTCCATCCTTACTTCTTCTTTCCCTTCCTGGGTAGCAAGGGCAAGGCTGCAAAGGATGCCGAGAAGAGTCAGACGCAAACGAACGAGGGACCTGTTGTCAGCAGCCCATAGGAGGATGCTGTCAATATGTTCTTTGGTTTTACTTGGAAGAGAGATTGTGTGAAGTACCTTTGGGGATAGATTGTTGATTTTCTAGGTTGGATTTATTGGATGGACAATAGAATAGCGTGATATAGACTTGGATTCGATTGCATTGGATGGAAAGGTTGAGCGACTGCTGGATATACTTTGCGAATAAACATTCCATTTTAACCCATAATCCCATACTCAGTGTCCTTGAACTGTATTATCTGACTATACCCTATCCCCAGCGCATCTCCTTCTCACCACCTAAACTCTCAAACAGTCTCTTTGCCCCCATGACTTCCGGGCGGAGTCCTGTATGTAATATGGTTACTCCAAATAACCACGAGCAGTCCGAGCGTCGATGACATTCAGCACAGCAGGCGTGGGGTTCGTTGATATTGACGTATGCAGAAAATTCGTTGTTTGGGAAGCTTAGTTATGTGATAGGCCGCCTTCGTTGCTGCGTCTTCGGGATCTGCTAGTGACTACTCGGGGTTTGCTTGTGACACATCTGGTGATAAGATGCCCAGCAATGCATACTCAACAAAACAGCACTTTTGTCGGTGGCGTGAACTATCTGTCGTGTCGTCTGGTTGAGGTGTGCAGCTTGGTACGCCATGTCGAGAGCGCCGGACCGGTCGTCCCTATAAGAGGAAGCCCCACAACCCCTAGTGTTCAACCAAAGCCATATTCCATGCTGCTACAGGAAATTCAAAACCACCAACTTTGTGACGGGCAACGCAGCTTTCCGTGTAGCCATCGGATGCAGAAAAAGCTGAGGATCTCAAAGCACCTTTCCTTTTCCCCGTACGACGATGGGTCGAGGCGTGAGGTCGTCTTCCAGTATCGAGATCGAGTTGTCACTTCGTGGAACCTAGATCTAGATGGTCGCTTTTCATCGGTTAGTTCGTTAATCATATGGGAAGAGAAGAGTAATTCACCTTGATAGTTGGTTTGTAGTACTTGGAGAAGCTACCGTATCCAGGTACTGGCGTTGTAGCAATGGAATCCGTCTGCTCTAGATATACGGTGTAGAGTAGAGCGGTCCTGATGGCTCAGCTGTTTGAAGTTCCGTTTCGAGTTTGGACAGTAGTCGAAGTCGCCGTATCCAGAACTGTATCCATCCATCCGAGGGGAGAAGGATTGGCTCTAGGGGTTGGACACGTTGGGTCTTGAGCGGACGCCTTCGGAGCAGGCTGCCACTAGTCGAGCAATCAACCGGTGATGCGAGGGTGTCTGGTCGAAGTGATACTCTCGATGGCGGCCTCTGTACTTTCCAAGTCCTTCCCCTTCGCAATCTTGGCTTCTTCGATAGTTGCGGCAACTACTTCGACTATGACAGATTGTAAGCGCTTGTTTCTCAGTTCTCGCAGAGTTCACTCCCAAGGGCGGCAGCCTGAATTTCCGTCTCAACGTGTACTCGGCCGCCAATAACGGTGACTCGACATCTTATCCCCCGTGGCAATCAAGGGGAACCTCACCTCTCTCTGTAGTTGTCGACCTTGAGAGACAGAGTGAAGCTGGGAACCGTAGTTTCAGAAGCTTTGTCATTGTTCCCAAAGGTTAAGTAAGTCTTGAGGCGTCCGATCGTTTTCTGCTCGCGAATCTGTAGAAATAAGAGGTTAGTATAGCTCATGAACCTCAACTATGAACCACAGTATTAACCATCGCTGTCTTCAGCTCTGAGTGCACTGTTCCCGACGGAGTCTCTCGAAGGCGCGGTAGTGCGAGTTCTTGGCAGGACGTAGAGGTTGACTCTGCAGGTAACCTTCCTGTAGGCAGTGGTTTTCGGGATGAATGTGCTGATAGCCTGGAGAATGGTGGCTGCCTAGATTGTTGCCAGTTGATTGCCACGATCTGGCTTTCGGGTTGTGCAAGTGAGGAGATCAGGGGCTAAGAAGAGAAAGAAGGGTGAATGTGAAAGAGATGATTGTTAGGTGTCGTTCAAAAGCAGGAAGTAACAGAGTTAGCGAACATGGATACCAAGAAATAGTCGGAGAAACAATAAGAGAGATGGATGGGTAGGCAGACACTTACTGAAGTTTGACTGACCCACCTGGTTAACTCCCTCCTCTTCCTGGGTGGAGTCGTCCAGCTGTGAGAACTTCTACCGCAACATTGACACACTTTCACAAGCAATAACCGCGTAATTGGTTTAGTGGTAAAATTCTCCGTTGCCATCGGGGAGCCCTGGGTTCGATTCCCAGATTACGCATCGTTAAATCAAGCTGTCCAGCTTTCCTTTTTGCTTTTCTTCGCGTTTTATCTGCGGCCTTACGACAAGAAGGGCTGTTAGGAACGTTTGTAAATGTGATGAAAAATGTGGCTGTAGAGACACAACTTGCAACGGTTAAAGGTACCAGTTCCGGAGAACCCGAAAGTCTTCTTCTTGTTTTTAACTAAGGTATATTTGATTAATGCTAATATGCACAACTGAAGACTGAAGTTCTAAAACAAACTAGTAAATGTTTTAACGTCTTTGCTGTATCTAGACTTTGCATTACCAGGCCAATGACAAGGCTGTCCGGGATCGGCGGAACTTGAAGTTGACAACACCACAAAAAGAGAAGCAATCCGGCAAAAGGAGAAACGAATAGCTTCGCTGATTCAATGCGTAATCTGGGAATCGAACCCAGGGCTCCCCGATGGCAACGGAGAATTTTACCACTAAACCAATTACGCTTTGTTGAGATAAAGCTGTGGTGTTGAGGTTCAAGTTTCCATCGTCGAGACGACTCCACCGCGAGAGGAGCCCTACCGCAACCAGTGGCGGGTACGCGGTTTCGCACCCAACGACAGGGGTAACTTCTATGCCAGTTTAGGGTAGAGCTTAGAATAATGTTCTCTGGGGTTAGGACAACAGAGAATAATCTTTCCACACTCGGTAGGCAGGCATCCCATGGCGAGATTTTGAGATCTTCATCCGGAGTTCTACACATGGACTTTTGAAAGGTGAACTAGGAACTCCATGGTGGCTGCTCATGCTCTGTTGATCACGCGGTAGGAAGTGGAAGATGGATGTATTCTCCATATCCTTACACTATTCCACAAATATGCCCGTGGGTTCCCGTTACAGATGCGTTTATCCGGCACCACAATATACCCTCTCACTCAGTTATCAACTAAGTCGTATGCTGTTACAAAAAGATCAAAAACCCTCCATCCTCAAGTTTTAACACTCTCCTCGCAGTGTAGAACCATCGATACCACTGAAAAAGCCACGGCTGAAGGGGGAAATGATGCGGTACTAATGCTCGAGTCCTTCATGGGAACAACTATACCGCGAGAGGAGCTGTACAGCAAGTGGCTATGGGTAAGGCTCTTTATTTTAACTAGTAGAAGAACTTGAGATCTTCTATGCCGCTTTAGACGAGAACTTAGGATGATCTTCTCTAATGCCCTAAGCCTTGGAAGATAGTCCTTCAACTAGGTACCTTGTTGGACTGAGTCATATGACGAGTTCTTAAGAGTATCGAGGGGTCTGCCTATAGCCGTCTAGATAAGTGAACCAAGAGCTGACTCCATGGTGGCTACTCAGGCTCTGATTGAGCTCCTTTCGGACATTGTCGACGACAGCGTCGGTCACGCCTGATACATTGAGGCTACCATTGTCGCCAGAAACCGGGCCAGACGAGCGAAGAGCCTGCTGGACTGAGCAGACGTGAAGTTGTTGATACACGGAGCCCTGACAGCGAGGGTGAGTTGATCGGCTAGAGGCATAAGACGAGCTGGGCACGAGGAAACGGTGAGTATTAGAATACCAAAAACATGCATTTTCTTCCCTATTCTTACAATATTTCACAGATCTCGTGAATGACCTCGCTATATGCTTATCCCGCATTATTGTATCCTCTGACTCAGTTACCAACTGAGTCTTGCCATATTACAAAAGAAAAAACATGAAACCTTCATCGTATACCTCTAGTTCTCTCCTCGAAGGGTAGAGCCATCGATGCCGCTGAAAATATCCTGCATCTCGGACATGAAACCGGAAAGGGCAGGGTTGTCAGGCACAGTCTTCATCACAGACCCCTGCCATCCCTGCTCAAAAGCCTTTGTCTGCATGAAATCCATCTGAAATCCAGCAGCACGAGCCTCAAGCTCTCCCACAAGGTCTCTAACCTTGGTCTCGCCGTGGACAAAGTTTCTCATGGCTTTGGCGTTGAGGTAGCGGTAGCAGGCGCAGTAAGTAGTGCGGTCAACGCTCCAGCCGCCGATGGAGTAGCTGGCGACGACGGCGCCAGGGCTCAGCATGATGGCGTGGTTGAGCTCCTGGAATGCTCCGTCAAGCTGCTCGGCGTGGATGGCAGAGTTGAAGCGGAAGGTGAAGCAGACGGAGACTGTTTCGTAGGTGCTGGACAGAGCGGTCTGTCGAGCCACAGCGTTGGCAGGGTTGAACTTGAAGGTCTCCTTCGTGACAGGAGCCGAAGTGATGCCCTTCCAGGTGTTGGCGAGAAGAGTCGCCTGAGCAGTGTTTTCAAACTCGTCCTTGCCAGCGAGAGTCTTCCAATCTGCAGATTTGTTAGAGCCAGATCGGCGAAGACGCGTAATATCATGTACCGATGAAGAGCTTGGTCTTGGTGAGAGAATCATGGACAGTAGCCCACCAGACGGTGCCAGTGTGTTCATTCTCAAGATAAACACGGAGGGTGGTAGCAAAGATTCTTCCGGGCTCGGTGTTCTCGTCAGAGAGAGAATCCCGCTGCGAAGGATCATAGAAGGTGAAAGTGATGACCTCGGTGCCCTCATAAGGAGCAGAGTTGGAAACCTGGGTAGCCATCGTGGAGTTGAGTTTGTGATTCACGGACTTGGAAAGGATCGACTGTTCTGTTGTTGGAGTGGAGGATACTGGTGGAAACTGAAAGATTTGGCGTGGGTACGTGATAGGATTTATCTGTCCATATATCCTTGAAGATGATGACTAACACAACTGATCAGTGCTGTTTACCTGTCAATTTCCGTTGCCCGTGCACACTCACAGACGCGTTGGTGAAGAATTTGGCCTTATGCTTAGCTATATGTGAAACAGAGCTCATAATAAGGGTATTGGAGCGAAATAATTCAGTCACTTGGTATGAATGTGGACCCACTTTCGGGCTATTCATTCTGTCACCCTAATACTTGGAGGACGTTTTCAATGCCCACTATCTTCATGACAATGAGATATACAAATGTAGACAATTGGTAAATAGAATTTGAATATCGAATCTATCAAGTAGCCCTACACGACTCTTTGCGTGATCAAGGCTGAGTCAACTTCATAGCGTTGATAATACCCTGTCCATTCGCATCAGATTGGAATCTGTTCCACACCTCTTGCTTAGTCTCAGCAGTAGTAGTCATCCAGTAAAAGTTCTTCGAGAAGAGTGCCAAAGCAAAGAGAGTAACAGAGTCCGGATTCTCATTCGCATAGAGACTTCGGACTTCCTTGGTTCCTTGAACACCGTATCGTTCGCCTCCAGCTGCCACGCCACCACTCATATCGGCTCTCACTAATGGCGGTCAGTATGACTCTTTCAGAAAACGTAGTGGAAGGTTGACTTACTGCCGGGAAGCCAGACGTGGAGGAATTCGTGGAACAGAGTCGTGGTCAAGGTCTTGAAGTCATCCAGAGACTTTCCACTCTGAATAGTGAATTCGTCCAGATAAACATTGTTAAGTTGATAGTTGGCGCAAAGCACGACGTAGGACATGTGGTCAGAATCAGAGCCGTCCCAACCGGATCGGTAGCCGATTAGGTCTTTTCCTTGCTTGTTGGCTGAGCATTGAAGTTGGTCGGGGCCCTGGTTAAGGATTCTGCTCTGATCACTAGGTAGCTCTGCGAAAGACATTAGCAAATTTGCGGAAGTTGAAAGAGATTTCAGACCTACGCCAGTGAACGTCGCCCGTGTTGGGATCGGTTGCGTACATGTATGCATCATCGCACATGATGTATACATTTTGTCTCGAAGAAGCCTTGGCCATCAATACCAAGATATCTACACCAGTCAGTATCTTCAACGACAGAACGAGCCAGAAGAAATCATACCCTTCACAGAATTCCACCGAGGAAAGCCATCGGGATGCTGCGCATCAAAGAACGTATCATATGTCCCGACAACCCGGAGGTACTCCCAAGGATCACTGTCTCTGGTCAACGCCCCCGAGTCGATGTCGTTCATAGATTGCAAGGCATTGGATGCCATGCCCTCAATTTCTTGCCAGACCTTCTTGATAGCATCGTCGAGATTAGGTGCGCCGGCTTTTCCGGCGAGAGGATCGCACGTGTTTCCGACGGGATCCCAGTAAATTTTGGCAGAGACGCCTGTGAGCGACAAAGCTGCAATTGCAGCATAAGACCAGCGTACCATGGTGATTGTAAAGAGCGACTGAAAGAGTGACTGAAAGAATGTGAAGACAAACGAGTGAATTGGATAAAGGCAAACAATCCAGTGAACGGAAAAGACAACAAATGAGGGTAGCAAAAAGATATAGGGAAATCTGGGTATCGCACGGTAAAACATATCCATCGTGTATCGCCCAATCGATGGCATGGAATCTGTAATTGCGATAATCATTCATTAGATCCTACGCTACGACGCTGAAAGGATTAGTGGAACCCAACCCGTTGAAGGATCAGGAACCCGACTCAGCCCAGTATTCATCTTAACTTGCATAAGCGGCCAAATAACTCAGTCACTCTACACGTAAAACACCGGTACGCTTTTCTGTCAACCTGTCAAGCTTTTCGTGTCAGCCTTAGCCATATCATGAAACGCCCTAAGAACCGCGATCAACTACCGGTAATCTCGGAGAAATACGCCTCAGCCTTGGAAATGAATCATGCGAAGCGATACATGGTTGACAATCCTACGCGATTTTGAACAAGATTTGCGAACGATGGGATGATGGGATGGATATAATCAGGGCCCCCGTTGAACTGTGAGTCTCGGCAACACTCTTTGTCTTTCTTTTCATGCAGTATCTTGCTGCCTTACATTCATTATGAAAAAGTGTTTCGTTTTTGGAGTTTTTACTCCGTTGTTTGTTCTTGCGCAAGATCCTGCGCTGACTCCTGTTGATACTACGACAGGTCTTACTACGGAGCTGGACAATGCTGTTGAAGCTACTTCCAGTGCGGCAGCTCCCGAGATCAATGTTGATGAGACGACTACCCAGATCGACGTTGGGCTTCCTATGACCTCCTCGGAGGCTATTGTCGAAGTATCTACGGACTCTGCCGCTCGAATGGAGCCTAACACCGAGACTCAAGCTCCAGTGCTGCCAACAACTGAGAACAAGTTCCCCATCTTCCCCAACACTGAAACAACAGCTGAGGTTGATCCTTCGGTCGATGCCGGGGCTCCCACCACCGAGTCTTCAGCCGCGTTTGTCCCCGGCACAGAGACCGGCGCGCCCATTGAACCTTCAACCGATCTTGTCGGTCCTGCCGAGTCGTCGACTGAGGCTTCTTTGCCAGCCCCCGTCGAAACCTCAGTTGAGACTGGTGCTCCCATCCAACCTTCTACTGATTCGGTTGCTCCCCTTGAGCCCTCTACTGAGGCTTCTTTCCAAGCCCCCATTGACTCGACCACTGAGGGACAGCCTCCTGCTCAGTCTACAACTCCTACCGAAGTTGCAGAGCCTACTGCCGAGACTCAAGCTTCTGCTCAGCCTAACACCGAGACCTCTGTTGAAGCTCAGCCAGAGCCAACGACAGAGAGCGCTGCGCCTGTTGAGCCCTCTACCGATAGTCAAGTTGCCGCTCAACCTACTACAGAGTCTAACGTCGAGGTCCCTACTGAGCCATCGACTACTTCAAATGCTGAAGTCCCCGTCGAGCCCACCACTGAGAGCCAGGCAGAAGTCCAGCCTACCACTGAGCCCAAGGCTGAGACTTCTACTGCTAAGCCTGCTCCAGTCGAGCCAACCTCCAACACTTCCCCCGAGTCAACCAGTGAAGCTGTCGTTGAGCCCAAGCCCACCACCAAGGCCGAGGATGACTCTGAGCCAACTCCATCCTCTCCGGACGATGAGGACGACAAGCCCCCTGTAACCGAGGCTCCCAGCCCCAGTCAAACCGATGCCGCGCCTCCTCAGAAGACCGACGAGGCCAAGGAAGCTGCGGACCAAGCCTACAAGTCCATGTCTGAGTACACCAAGAACCCTACCAAGGAGAACGCAGAGAAGGCCAAGGATGACACCGATGGCGCCCTAGCTCTACTTGGCCTTCTCGGTGCGGGCACTCCTGGGTTTGGAGCGCTTACTGATTCTCTTGGCAAAGCCGCTGGTGTGCTTACTGGCGCTATTTCCACCCCTGGCGCTGCCACCGCTGCGGCTGTGTCATCTGCTGCGTCTCAGGTCAAGAATGATCTTGATGATACGAAGAAGGACGATGACAAGGATGATGAAGACGAGGACGAGGACGAGCAGTCAACCAAGGAAGAAGAAGAGAAGAGCACCCAAGTCTCAAGCGCCGAGAAGACCACCGAAGAGGTTTCCACCACTGCTCATGAGACTTCTACCGCCGCTGAGACTACTACTGCTGAAGCCTCTACCACGACTGAGATTGCATCTTCTACCGAGACTACCGAGACCGCCACCACTACCGGAACTTTGGAGCCCGGTCCTTCGGTCTACTATGAGTACTTTGAGGATTCTGGGTCTGGCGATGTAGAGGAGGAGCTCAATGAGGCTCAGGTTCCTGAACTTGGATGCATGTCTGTCTTCACGCTTCCTATGCCTAAGTGTGCCTTAATGACTGGTGGCACTGATGCGTCTACTACGGAGACCGCCACTTCCGAGGTGTCTACAACCGAGACCAGTAGGGCTGAGACAACTACTGAGGCTGAGACTCAGACTACTGAGGAGACGAGCGCGGAGCAGACTAGTGCCGCTGAAGAAACCACTACCGCCATGACTTCATTCCCCAGTACTCTCGTCACTAAGACCCGCGACGACACTTCCGACACCACAAGCCAGGACTCAACCACCGACGAGTCCACAAGTGATCGCAGCACAACAGACTTCACGTCTTTTACCAGCACTGGCTTCACAACCACCACCACTTCCGAGCCTCCCCGTGACTACCCTTGCGTCATCTACGGCGGTCCCCGTGTCGAAGAACCCTACTGCCAATGTTCCACCACAACCAACGACAAACAATTCGTCACCACCGCACCTCTCGTCTCCGGTGCTTGCGCGGCTTATACTAGCTACCCGTCCCCCATCCCAACGACAACCGCCGTGCCAGTGACCCAAGCACCCATCGCTGAACCCTTCACCGAGACAATTGATGGTACTGTTCTTGAGTATCCTTCTCGAACATACGAGTACTTCCGCGTCTACAAGTCCATCTCAGCAACAGTGACCCACGGCGTCGGTGAAGCTACAACACTGGAAACTCCTCTTCCCACCGAGACGGAAGCAAACAACAAGGGTTCTAGTCAATGTCACAGCATTGACGATGCCTGTGAGCGGGCTTATAACCAGTTTGAAGATGATGTTGTCTACACGGACTATGTGTCTCGTTATGCCAGGATCAAGAGCGGAATCATCGTCTTTGCTACATTCGGTCAGGCGGGTTGTACTGTGCAGTGGAAGTGTGATGACTATGGTATTGGTATGAAGGGTAGGGATATCAAGGATGCTATTCAGTACATGAAGGATAATGACGGGGTCAATAAGTGTGGTACGGCTTATTTGTCAAATACTTGTCAGGTCAAGATGAATTATTGTACAAACTGTCATCATGATGGTTAGATATAGATAGTCGATAGCTCTTGTAATCACTATATCGTGCATTCAACGTTGTGTATCATCTAATATCTACAACGGCTTGTTTTACATATCTGTAGGGTAGATATACTATGACAGCCCAAGGCACTGATATCACTTACATCTTTCGTTCTTGAGCTTTCGGGAAGGTTGAGCAGGTCATCAAGGCGTGACTTGGGAAGTGGCAGTGGATCTCCGCAGGTTTCCATGATCATCGCCTATCCCACAGGGAAATGTTGTATCGGTGTCAACCAATGTCTTGGCTGAGTAGATGTTTAAATTTGCTGACCTCGATGATAATGTACCTGCATACAAAGCCCGCTTATTCGAATCCCCCCAAAGTGAAACATGGCTAACTTACACAGCCATCCAATGCCTTGGTTAAATCGGCATTCAACATCTTGGCGGTTGTGGTCGCCGCTTATCTGCAATTAAACTTGTGGAGCCCGATGTAAGCTGTCGATCCTAAGGCTGAGGACGATGGTTTCAGGGGAACGCTAGAGACTTAGATGGCGTCTAGGGCCGGTAACTATGGAGTAGTTACAACGGAGGAACTATTGAGGACAACAGCCATTCCATAGGAGAATAATACCTTGATGTTCTCTCAACTTTGTGTGAAATGTGGTTATTGCAGAATAGACAAGGCACCAACTATTGCATTGGATTTGCTTTGTTTCGGCGACCAAAGGTTTGCAGCTTACTTTGCCAATTTCGCTTCCTTTGTGGCGCAGTAGTGGATACTTGGTACTTGGCCATAGCAGATCAGTTGCATGATTGTCGTCCTTCCTTTGATGGACTATGGAACTTCAGTTCGGCATTCGCGATACTTCTTCCCTGCTTGGCATCTTACAAGATGATCTTCCCATGAAACGGCTTCCAAGACAGGGGGATCAAGAGTTGAACTCCCTCCAACTATAAAGGTCAGTCTTGACCCCTCGAGATATCGATATCACTCTCAACATCAACCAAATTCACTCACTCAACCACAATCACACTCATTCAGTCCCTGACACTCGTTTACAACATCATTCAAGATGCTTCTCAACAACGTTCTTACCACCACCCTCTTCGTGGCTCTCGCCCAAGCCAGTCCCGCCAAGCGAGACGACAACAAGCTCCCCGTCTGTGACGACACCTCCAAGACCTACGAAGGCCCTTACACCGATGGCTCAGGAACCTACGTCACATCCGACAGAGTCACCCACCCCTACAAGTTCCCCCGCGTCCGAAAGTGTTGGTACGACTACTACGTCCTCGAGACCTCAGTCGAACACACACCCTGGCAAAAGGCCAGCGGCGACATCTACTGCACCGGCACCCAGACCTGCTCCGCCACGAAGCTCGTCGGAAAGGAAGTCTGCCAGGAGCGTTCCAACACTATCAGCGCCAGCGTCGGTGCCGAGCTCGAGGGCATCAGTCTCGGTCTGAGCTTTGAGACTACGGAGTCTGAGTCCAAGTGTGTCTCGGCTCAGGACCTTACGGCTTGTATCTGGGACGATAAGGCTTGCCATACTGTTTGGACCCAGCAGCAGGTCATGCGCCAGAAGGGATATCGCCGCCAGCGATGTAACTGGGGTAACGGAGATGAGACTCAGTGTATGGATAACTGGGAGCAGACTACTCCCTCTGACTTTGTCGACTACGGTTGCGGCTCTCAGTGTACTGACACTAATGACTGCGGAAACACTGACGGCACCCCTTGCTCCAAGTAAGATCTGTTGTGTCGGTTTGGCGGAGATTCTGAGTAGCAGGTTTCTTTTCTTCTTTTCGCCTGGAGCTGTCTATAGGCTCATGTATTTTGAATTATTATTTATTGGGTAGTCTTTGGACGGTTTGAGAGGAATATATTCATGTAGGCTCGGGTTACAACACACAACTGCATATCCTATTGAGTATGGCCACTATATGCGCTCCTATGGATCAATACACTGCGCATCCCGGTCTCTACAAAGGAACCATTGAAAGACTTGAATCTTGAATCTTAATCGTCTACCACCTGTAAAGCCCTCTTATCTTGCCAAACAGCCAAGATTCACCATCCAGTTCTGTTAGACATTTTGACATTCCACCTCTTGATTATTCTTACCTGACTCCGAAGAATGTTGTCCTCCTTTTTCGTCAAGCTTCAGTCCTTTTCCAGTGACTCGCTTCATCTCGCCCCGGCATAATATATGAGCGAGACGTCAGTGGCCGAGGAGGCACAATATTCTCTTGGCTGTCCGTGACAGAAACATCCCTATCTTCAAGCCTATACGCGGGACCCTTGTTATCATTGCGGTTTCCAAACGTGACAAGAGATCCAAAGTCAGCTGGTTTCGAGGAGCTATCTCCGAATCCAGGAAGTCTCGTCAACAGTGGGCGAAGTGCTGTTAGAGAAGCAGCTAGTATGCTCAGACCAATTTCCAGGATAGAATAGATCGTGCCCTCTAGTGTAGTCTCAATGGCTTCTTGCGTAGCGAGACCGCCAGAGGCAGAGGTCAGTCGGCTCAGATCGATGAGGTACTTGAGCCGGACGATTATCGCGATAGAGCTGACGGCGCCTAGCCCAAGGAGGACCATGATCATGATTTTAAGCCTAAGTCGAAGTTGAGTCTTGTACAACATGTAGATAGGTAGAAGCTATAGAACTGTATCAGCAAACAGCTTTATGGTTCTGATCAGATTTCAATACCGCATAGAACCAACTGATGGTCACATCCATTCCAGATAGAGCCAGACCAGTTGTTCCCAGCACAGATGTCGACAGACATGAACCCTCGCCTACTCCCCAGGCAACAGATAGCGGAAGGCACTGGAGGCCGAAGATCAATGTAGTGACTAGACACCAGAGTGTCACGATGATCATGGACATGATGAGGATTATTCGGACGGTCCTCATATCTGCTCCGCTTGCGAGTCGGAGAAGGACGAGTCCTACGCCAAACTTCGAGATTCCGGTGGTGAGAATATAGGCGATCTGGGAGGTGGTAAAGAACTATCAGGGCGTTGGTGAACTGAAGTTTGAGGAAGACTACAAGACAGTACCATAGCCGCTTTGATCGGGTCGAAGTCAGGTTCCATTGTCGTTGCCCCGATGCCGTAACGTATTGCTTCGAGCTCCATTGTGCGGAATACGGTAAAACCGACCTATATATAGTCAGTATAGTTACGAGGGTAGAGAACTTGGACCGCACAAAAGAGAGACACATGACGATGTCATCGTAACCGATAGCTCTCTTCAGCCTCCGTGCCCAGAGTCGAAGACTAACGGCAATACCGTCGACCACCAAACAGGATATAACTAGAGGATAGTAAGTATCACGAACACCCATTTTGACAATAATTCCGACTAGTTAGCGGTTTTCTGAGGAGCGAGAGCATGTCGTCTAATATGCAGAATCTGTGCGGCGCAGACGAGCTGAGTTGCCTGATAGAGATGGTTCCACCTGTTGTTTGTGGTGATTTCTTTTGAAATGCGCGAAAGACATGCCTTTCGCAATTTTGTGAAAACCAACAGATGTCAATGTCGCATTACTTCGTGAAACGGCAGTTGGTTGGAAGTGAGTTGCGTTGTACTCGGAGCTTCTGCAGGGACTCCCCCGGTTTCCGTGGGTCACCCAAACAAAACAGGGGGCAACCCAACAGCATCTGCATGGTATCGTCCTCGGCACTGCATCCGCGGCCTATATTTCTCAGGCATGCTCCCCGGTTATCATTAGAGACGGTAAGTGGATTCCGATGCCTTGTAACATACGACGTTAATTTTACTGAGGGATTTAGGAACCAACAACTTCACAAACAACACATTCAGGGACCCTGCATCCTTGTGGGCTATAACCATGCCTGCCCACGCCTTCTTCTCGGGCGATCTATGGCGCGCGAGAACTAGAAGGTACATAAGAACCACTGCACCGAACATCTATCACTTCTCCAGTACTAACCTTTCTTCATTCAGCTGCGGGATGCATCCTTACCCTACCACCCCCGATGGGATCACTCCTGAATGGCTCGAGAAGGCCTTAGGCCACAAGATCAAATCCATCATATGCACACAAAGCATTCTCAACGCCACAGCTAGCAAGCTCTTCTTCACCATCGAGTATGCCGAGGAGAGTACTGCGCTTCGACCAAAGCATATTTGCGTCAAAGGCGGCTTCAACCCTGCCATGATGGCTGATCAGGGGCTTAAGAACCTCCTCGCTGCCGCGTACAAGACCGAAGCACGCTTCTTCTCCCTCGTTGCAGAGAACCTGAATTTCATCTCCGTTCCCAAAGTCTGGTGGTCCGGGTGGGAAAAAGAGCAGGGCATCATCATCATGGACGACTTGGCTCTTCAGGGATACGAGTTTGGAAATCCTGAGCATACCTGGACTACTGAGATGGTCATGCTTGGCGTCGAACAACTCGCTGGACTGCACGCCAGTACTTGGGGTTACACAACCGACAAGTACCCTTGGATGAAACCTTCGTATGAGGGTATGATTATGGGTCTTACGGAGTTGTGGTATAACCAGATTCATGGCGAAGATCGACCACCTTTACCTGCAATCATCAAGGACTCCCGCATTCGCACCGTATCCGCATTGAAGAAACACTTCCGCACTAAGAAACCAGACTTCAGATGTGTCGTCCACGGCGATCCTCACACCGGAAACACGTACATCGATGGAGACGGCAACCCAAAGTTCCTCGACTGGCAGACCTTTCACATCGGATCGCCCTTCCATGATCTTACGTACTTCATCGTCGGCGCCCTCTCAGTGGAAGACCGAAAACGCCACGAGATATCTATCATTGTGCATTACCTGGAGTATTTGTCGAGATTCGGTGGTCCCAAACTTGATATTAATGATCCAGTTGTTCTCAATGAGTATCGCAAGTCGATGATGTCGGGCATGGGATGGATTTTGACACCGTATGATTTGCAGCCCAAGGAGAGGGTGTTTGCTATGTGTGAGCGATATGCAGCGGCGATTGTGGATCTCAAGACGATTGAGCTTATCGAATCACTACCTGATTCCAATTAGTTCAGTCACTTTTTACTCAACGCTTGTAGTTGAGATGGACAAGCAACGGCGGAGTCTACAGTACTTGGCGGTTCCTCACGGGAGTAATCTTACACAAGACAGAGAGGCTGTATATAAGAGTGGACGCCTATCACTAGGATGGGATGGTAATTCTGAGCAGATGATAAGACAGGATCTCCATAACGATAATGGGACAACACGAGATGAACCAAATCACCATCATTGCCCGTGACTGACAAACATGTTGCTCCAGTAGGGAGGGATACTATAAGAATTGGTGGCTACAAGTATAGCAGACGAAATAATTTGGTCACCTGATCGAAGCATTTGGGCCATTCTGTTTCTTCAGCCCAATGGAGGATAATTGTTCTATCATCTAGGTACCTAGTATGTTGGAGGTCATAGAACTCATTTACTTGCTCGGGTGGTAGCTGTGGAGCACTTATGTTTGAGAAACCCAGGCCGCGGATGCGTAGCGAAGACGATAGCATGGATGCAGGTGCTGTTGGTTGCCCCCTACTTTGCTCAGGCGACCCCACAGAAACCAGGGGACGCTTGCAGAAACTCCAGATGTAACCAACCAACCAGTCGTTGACCAGTTCCTACAGGTGTCAAGATTTGTATATGTTGATCTGTCTGAGATCCCTGAATGCACATCAGCTATTCGACGCCATTGTCTCCTTTTCTTCACCCGCCACTGGCTCTTTACTTGATATTCAACATGGATCATCTGTTTATCTATTGCATTGTGATCGACGTTCTTGTTGTTGGCTTCCACCTCTAGGCGAGGAATATGGAGAGGGACATCGACCACCATGACATTGCAACGTGCATCTTGCTTGTACATTTTCGGTTCTCTTACTCTGTTAGTTTATTACGGTGCTGACTTTACACAGGTCCTCTATGCTATCCTTTGTGAGATGGAACTTGTCGCATGGGTACATGGCGACGAGGCAACGGCGATGGAACCCAGTCGCTGTATGATCATACTGGTGATGGTATTGTTTGGTCACTATCTTCAATTACTTTCATCAGCTAACCTTCTTACAGTACTGCATTTATGTCTTTCGCCTACGTCCCTGAAGACCGGAATTCCGAAGCTGAGAAACAAGAGCCAGTGGACTGGTGATGCAACTTGGACAATCAGGGCCGAGGTTTCTTAGAAGAGAATACAGAGTAGCACAAGATGAAACTCGGAATCAACAAGAGATTATCAAAGCCATTGTCTGTGACTCACAAATTCATGAAATTTCCCAAGAATGTCAGAAGAATTGGCCATTGCAAGCATAAGAGACAAAATAATTTGGTCATTTTATGAAAGCCTGGGTTAGTATTTAGAGTACTTTGTATCTTTAATTTAAACCTTGGAGGATTGTATTAGTGATGACGGCTCTCTCTATTCATTTAGCCAGTCAAAAGTGTTCAGCAACTCAAACTTGAAATTCAACCGTCCCGCCAACCCAGAACTGAAATGCTCCAAAGACCCAACTTCGCTCCACGGATCATTGAGATGATAGTCCAAGACGCGCTGTATAACAGTCTTGCAACTCGCACAGAGATCCCCGTTCGGTGCCGAAGGATGTACCCAGTCCAAGAAGCCTACTAGTAGACTAAGCTTCTGGACGATACTCGATCGGCTTAGACGACTGTCTTTCGGATGCCGGCCTTGGAAGGTTGGTCGGAGAAGCTCTTGGCAGAGAATACCGCCGCCCGGAACCGCAAAGGCCATCAACTAAAGAGTGTCAGAAAGATCATGTAAGGGGGGTCAAAGAGACTTACAATCCATTCAAAGTCTCTTCGGATATCCCTAAACTTATCCTTATGCGTCCAGAATAGCAACGTAAGAGAAATCATCTCAAACGAAACAACTAGCACATCACCCTCGTCCAAAGCGCCATACTGCAGCAGTAGCCTTTCCAGCAGAAACATATTCTGCAGATGCGTCAAGCGCGCGAAGATTCTCATTGGAATCGCCTTGCTGTCGAGGTGAGGATCTGAAAGGTCTTTGTCGTGCGATGAAGGTTCGGGTTGTGGAAGCGGGAGATCGTAGGGGTCGTCGGGGTCGTAGATAAGGTTCTTGGGGAATTGGGCTATGGTGTCAAGCTCTCGCTGTTTGAGGTCCCTTCAGAGGTTAGTACGGGGACAAAAGAAGAGGATGATAGGCATACCGTATAGTTTCCAGGGTTGTGTTTGAGCCAGATCCTAAAGTAATACCGAGAATCTCGTTCAGTATTACAGAGACTTGATAGCCAGCTCGGCAGATACTTGAAGGATAAACACCTCCATGCGTATTCCAGCCCAGGGGATTCAACTCAGATACAGCACGTTCGAGTGTTGTACCACCGGCTAGAAGATCCTCATCACTTAAATCCAACGGCGGCAGTGTTGTGCAGAAACGAGGATCTAGTAACGGCGGCCGGCCTGTGAACGCAACGATAGCTTGATCAATGTTATAGATCCGAGCAAACAGGCGTCTTCTGTGTTCACTCGACAGCGAAGGCTTGTATGGTATGACGTTCTTTTCTGCATGGACTCCCAGATAAGTCATCATGGTAACGGCTTCTCCATGACAAGTCCAGACTGCGAGACCTGCACCCTATGTCAGTATAGTATAATTCCATTGCAAGGCTTGCAAGACTTACTCGCGTCTCCAATAATCATGGACTCCATGATTGTCTTCTGGTGCACAAGATCAAGAAGAATGACATTCGCAAGAGTAAAGTACCGCGCCATGGCAATACTCTGCCTTACGAATGCAAGAGCTTCTTTATTCGACGTCCCGTTCTCCATGATGTGAAGCTCACTTCGTTCAACAGGCTCAAAGGAACCGGGAATGCGCCTCAACACGCTCCATAGTAAAGCAATGGATTCCCATCGCAGATTCTGACCGCAAAGTTGGTCAACCCATTCTTGGCTGTCTTCGACGTCTCGGAAGGGTCGCAAAGTGTTATTACACACTTTCTCGGCAATAAGCTCAAGGTTGACCTTTTCGTGATCTAGATGTGATCCGAATGTCGATTCTAGTGATCTTATAATCGCAGGCACTGTGAGGTTCGACCAAAGTCTATTCTCATATTTTGTCTTATCGGCCACGAGACGATCGTAACAGGGACCAAAGACGCATCCTAGCAAAGCCAGAGATGTTTGTCTGATATTAGGCGGAAGGTTTTGGAACTTGATGGTGTTTTTGGATTGTGAATCTGAGGTACTTGAGTTTCCAGGGTTGGTGCTGGATGCATCGAGTTTGGATAGGTAGTTCTTTGTTTCTTCAAAGATTTCAGTATGGCCTGTTACACCAAAGAAAGCAGGTTTGACTGGTGGGCTGTCGATGGACATGCAATCATGCCATTTACTGGGCGTTCCAATGTAGTCACCAACGAAGTCAGGCGGCGCCATATTGATTTTTTCGAGGTAGGCAATTCTCCATGGGAACAAGTGAAAAATAGTAAAGACAATTATATAACAAAATGTCTTATTGGAATTGTATATAAGCTATAAGAGTCATTTCATGACTCGTAAGACAAGTCACTCAATCTAAGAGGATTCACGATCTGACACACATGACGTCTGCGGGATCGGACATGCTTTGTCACGCTAGTTGCAGTTAGCCAACATATGACTCTAACAGAGCTACCAGCCACAAAAAGATAGTCGGGTTAGTGTCTTGGATAACAACACCAAAAAACATACAACAGCGGGGATTCGCTGGTCGTCACCGACCCAACTACTAATCCGCCCCTTACCAGCTTATCTATGGGAGAGCGGACGGGATCCCGAGTTCTCTGGTAGGTATGGTCGTATGTGTTAGATGAACGCGACAATGCTGGCTATATAGGAAATTTCTGTTGTGCCACTGTGCAAGGGTGTTGACTTTTGTGGTGTGTGCAGTTATACTTTCTCGATATGAACCTTGAAGCTATATCTCACTCGAGATTGATTAAGGTTGCAAAGCTAAAAAGAAAAGGAAAAAAGGAACAAAAAAAAAGAATACGTGGGTGCAGCCATGTCAGCATCATGTTTGCAAAAGAAAAAGGTCGACCTGGACTTGATGGTGCACTTGCACAATACTCTGACTCAAGAACTCAGTATCTCTAATCCCATACGAAAGGGATTAGTTCTCATCATCGTTCTAGCCACACTTCCCCCTGTTGCCCGCTGGAACGAACCCCACTTGTTACGAATCGCATTGGTCTACAAGGTACCACTACTGATGGAAAGTGGAAAGGTTTCGTTTTCGATTTGGGTCGTGCTCCGCACTTTTACAATCCCTGCGCAAAGCTTGCCTGAGGCATTCAAATCTGGTGCCATTACGCCACATACTGCACGTCGGCCTTGTGGCTGCTGCGCCCTCATCTCCCGACGTTAAAGAAGGAATCACCAACGCAGAAGCAGCTCATATCCCACCTTCCTTTGATCCCACGATACGTGGATAGTTATATAATCCAGATAAGCATGCTTTCCAGCATACCCGATGATGCAACCCCACTTGTTACGAGCTGAGGCCTAAGGGTCGCCATTGCTAACAACCGTGGTTCACAAGGTGCCACTACTGAGGGAGACTGCTTGTGGAAGTTGGTGTTTGGGGGAGCAGCCAGAGTGTCCGGTGACGGCCTCACTTTTTGCTCACTTATCCAAAGTCTTCTCATTGTGGAATGATGAATTGTGCTGGCTTTTGTCTTGCCATCATGTTGATGGAGTGATCGTGAAGTACTTGCGTGGTACCTCCAGACATCGCGAAGGTACATGTGTCTTATTCCTTCTCGCGTAACTCAGTGGACAGGATTTTCTCTCCTGGAGAATGGATGCTGGCTCAAAGACACTATTCAATCTCCAGAGAAGTTGTCCAGAAGCTCAAATAAACCCAGATCTCTTACCCCGGGAAAAGGCGGTATTTGGAAAGATACGGATCTTACCAGACAGACGGAACATTTTGGTAAATTTCCGACCAACTACCGCCTTACATGCACGATAGACATTAGGTACCTTCAATCGTATCCACGAAAGGTAGTGGAATAAGTACTTCTGGTCTGCGATCACCATACCTGCTCGCTTACGACTTCCAACGGCTTATCGTAGTCAGGTGAGAGACTCAAAAAGGGCTTCGCCAGAGGTTCGAATACTTTTTGGAAAGCTGTTGATCTCCCGTCTCGTCGGCATCCGCCTACGTTGGAGTGACAGGGGTCGAGATACAATACCTACTGGAATGACATATGGCGGCCCGGTAATTACTCTAAGGAGACAATCTTACATTGCGAGGCCCAGGTGAGAGTGGATGTTCATGAAGGTTGATGCTTGTGCTGGGCAGGCTGATGGCGATCACAATTACAGAAAATAATGGATAATTTCAATACTATCAGACCTTCAGTTGGATACTATCGTGATCAAGGTCGGCTGTTCCCCTTGTTATTGTCAATGCGTGCTGTTATTGATCTTGATGGTGGTAGTAAAATCTCCGTGAGGAGATGTAAGGTCTTAGCGGACTAAGAGGTAGGTAGCTATCTTAAAGTATAATTTATCATTTGCATTGAGGAGCCTACGGTGTAGTGCAGATGATATCGAACTTGCAATTCATCCGATACAGAAAACCCAGGTCAGGGACTGACTTGCAATGGAAAGCCCCCCTTCGTAAAATGAGAAATTATTCCTAAAAACCTTTTTTTTCAGTTTTCCTAGACATCAGTAAGGTTCAGAAAAAAACTAAACATCATCTTGGTCTACGTCCAGAAGTGGAGCAAAAAGAAGATAAGGAACCCAAGTCACAAGGGCACCAAAGCGTAACAAGAGAGGAGAACCCGAGGGAAACAGTACGAAGGCTTTGCCAGGCCGCAAGGCTACTAATGTTTGATTCCTCTGCCAATAGGTTCTCAAGCAGCTTACATAACTCCGTAACAAGCCCTGAGATTCGTCAGGTTAGGGCTTTCTCAACCGAATTTATATTTTTCTCACACTGTGACTTCCGAAACACACGGAACCTTTTTTGCCCTGCCCTCTCATGTTCTTTCTTCAGATTCTATGAAAAGCCGTCTACCCCCTCCAGTCTGCCGTGGAATGTTTCTTTCTCTACATCAGGCAACGCCCACTGCGGTGGCGCGGGCTGCTTTGCTCCCCTCTATATACCCTCCGAGGATGTTNNGAGGACTACACCACAAGGTTACGGTCGAGCAAATCCTCACTGCGTCCAACGCAATGACTAAAGACAATCCAAAAGAACTTGGAGTGCCAGACAACGGTCGCTCAGGGCGATCGATCAAGGTGAGAGCGCCAGGGCTGAGTAAGTAATACTGACGTTGACTTACGTTGGTCAACCTGGATCATGGTAACAAAACTGACCCACCTTGTAGGCACGCTGGCGACATGCTCCCGCCGATATCTCCGGACAGCCGGCCCCGGCTGGAAGGCACCGAGAAAGGTTCCTGGCGACGAGCGGAGCCGATCGGAGCGTCTCCAAGACAGTGAGAAGTGCAACTGGCTGGTCGTCTAGCTGGACTCAAGACAGTTGTCGATCGATGTTTTCATCCCATCTCGCCGGCGGTCGTCGGAACTCTGGCATCCGAAAGATAACTGTCAAATGGAAGTTCGTGTGATCAAAAGT
>JABCJV010000604.1:0-24307 GCA_013184325.1 Fusarium luffae | reverse complement strand
TCCCATATCTACCGTTTCTAATTTACTTCTTTTCTCTATTTTTCTTTTTTCTTTTTTGACTTTCTTTTCTTTCAATTTCAACTACCTGATCGAACAGCGTTTGAGTTTCTATTCAACCAACGTTATTCGTTGTCGGCTAACAAGTGTTGATATGCTCTCGGATGGATTGGCAACATTCAATCAATCTCTATTCTAACTAAAACAAGAGCTTAACAATTCTCACATGTGATGCTTTCCAATCTCATGAGCGGCAACTTGATTAGTGGTCTGATATTTTGCTCCTTGTGTTGAGTTTCGCGCATCAGTGGAAAAATTGGTCAATCCCCGGTTCGGCGATAGCTTATTTTCTGTCGGCGACTAAACGCGGGAGCCAAACAAGACACCGACGAATGGAACTAATATTTTCAATTGAACTGCAGGACAGTCCGGAGGTCGGTCACTAGAAATTGGAATCACAGTCTTGCTTTGTAGCGGTGTTTAATTAATTGAATAACAATATTGTTTTATATCACCGCGCAAACATGTCGTTCAGAAGACCTGCGTTGCGTGCTTGCGATAAAGCTCTAACAACCTCTATCCTCCCAAAATCACAGTATTGCAACGCGTGTCGAGCTTTGAGCGTGGCAACAAGACGTTCACGAGAGATCAAGCTGTCTGAGCGTACATCATCAACTTTCATATCGAAACCCAACTACTCTTCGAGGTTCTCCACTTCCAAGTACACATCCCACCGCGCTAGCTTCGCAACTCATACAAAAAACATGCCAGAGCCAACCATCCACCCTCTGTTCGAGCCGGTCACAGGAACATGGCAGTATATCGTTGCCGATCCCAGCACCAAAAAGGCAGTCATCATTGACTCGGTCTTGAATTATGATCCCATCAAAGCAAAAGTGACAACTGAGTCAGCGGATGCGATACTCGAGATTGTCCAAGATAAAGGCTATCACATCGATATGATCCTCGAGACTCATGCCCACGCTGATCACTTGACCGCAGCGTCCTATCTCCAGTCGAAGCTGACCAAGAGTCAAGGTTCGCAGCCAGGTATTGGCATTGGGAGTCGCATCAAACAAGTACAGAACCTGTTTGGAGAGAAGTACGGTGTTTTGAGTAAAGAATATGAGACCGTCTTTGATAAGCTTTGGAGTGATAATGATGAGTTTGCAATCGGCACACTGAGTGCTCGTGCTGTTCATCTGCCTGGTCATACACCGGACCACATGGGCTACCACATCGGTAGTAAGTATCCCAGAATCCCGCTGTCGCACTTGCACTAACAATATCAGGCAACGTTTTCGTCGGCGACTCAATCTTTCACGTCGACATAGGCTCCGCTCGCGCAGATTTCCCCGGAGGCAGCGCCCAAGACATATTCAAGTCAGGCCGCAAGTTACTCTCACTGCCTGAAGATACCAAAATCTGGGTTGGTCACGATTATCCGCCAGAAGGACGAGACGCTCCTGTGCCTTTCGCAACTGTAAAAGAGCATAGACAGAGCAACAAACATCTTAAAGATGGGACCGAAGAGGAGGAGTTTGTCGAGATGAGAAGCAAACGTGATGCCACGTTGGCGGCGCCAAGGTTGATTCATCCTTCGTTGCAGGTAAACATTCGGGGTGGACAGTTGCCTGCACCTAGTCCTTCGGGGGTGAGGATGGTTCATCTTCCCCTGACGAGTCCCTCTTGGTAGTATATACATGGATGGAAAATTGGTCGATTTGTATGTTTATGGAGTATTGTATAATGCGTCAATGTACTTCTAGTGTTGAACAAATTCTTTAATCTTAACGCGCTTCCTATGTTAAACTGTAGTGATATATCGCAGTAGACCTAGGCAGTCTGTAGATGCCTACCCCTTTGACTTTTATGACCGGCCCCTGATAGCGGTGTTAACAGTCGCTGATCTTCAATCTGGGTTGGGACTTGATTGATCAAGGGCGACAAAAATACCGTCGATATTGACGAGAACTGAGTTACGGCTCCTTTGTAACAAAGAAATGCTGGAGATATGATTGAGGTTGCCAACATCCACTTGTCTAATATGTTCATTCTATTTGGACGTCTACACTCTATAATTGAACTAACACAAATGAAATCCGTACATGTCTAATAATACAAAACATTTAAGGAAATACTACTCTGAGCAAAACTCCAGCGCCAAACATGGCGGCGATTGTGATGAAAGAGCTGACCCCCATGCTCGCCATACCACTAATACCATGGCCACTCGTGCATCCACCAGCCATACGTGCTCCGAAAGTCAGCAGAACTCCTCCCAGGATCAACCTTGGCAATGACTGTTCTTGACTGCTAACCATGGCATCCCGTATAGCAGGGACTTGAGCCATAGTCAACCAAGAGCCCGCGATAAGCCCGCCGGCGAATAGAATACTCTCGGGGATTGACTTAACCGTCTTCCCACTAACAAGATCCCAGAACATGTTCCCAAATTCTCCATAAGCACCGCTGACACCAACCGGCTTCTTCGTAAAAAGAACGGAAGCAAGTTGTCCAGCACCAATGAGTAACCCGCCGACAACCGGATGCAGCAATGTCTCACTACGCGGCGCCACAGCCAATATCGCAGCCAAGATACCCAACAGCGTAATCTCGTACGCGACAAGAACTTTGTTCGCCGACCATCCGGTAATAAGCATCAAAGTGTTATTCTCGGCGCGGCTCGTCGGCGGCAGCGGCTTGATCTTGACCCAAACAATCCCTGCGAGAAAACATGTGCACGCGAGCAATCTGCTGTGCCCAATACCGGCCGTCGCCTGCACGAGGACCGTTCCGGGACATGCGCCGGTTAAGCTTATCCCCAGACCGAGCATTGTGCCGCCGATTAGGTTGCCGTTGTATCGGCCCAGCCTGGATGATGATCTGGCAGGGATTTGCGTCGTGGATGTTTTGTTGTAGGCCGAGAAGACGACGGCACTCGTCGCGGAGGCTGTTAGGAAGGTGGCGAGCATGTGGAAGTCGGAGAGGCTGAATTGATCCCTGATAACTTGTGGGTTTGCGACGCCCGAGAGGGTGAGACCCGTGCCGAAAATGGCCCCTGTCAATAAGCTTGTCATGTTTGTCACTGTTGCTGAGATGTTCTGCCAAGTCTACAACTGAGCTGTGAGCCAAACACGACCATCTTAAGGAGACCGTAGAGACTAAGAAATTTCTTTAATTACTAATTAATTAATTCATCGCTGTCTAGAATTTTGTTATAATTTCCCCTTTTTTCAACGCCAAGTGGACCCGAAACTCAGTTCAATAGATTTAGACACCGACTAAAGCCGGTAGATCAAATGCCCGATATCCACACAAACCCCGGATGATCCGGCCGACTCGGTAGTCGGACAAAACCCACCCGATAAGCTTTCCCGTTCATTATTCCGAGTCGGTGTGCGAATGGGAACGGCACTCGCTTTTACGCGCGTACTTCAAAGCCGCACTCACCGCTTCGCCAAGATCCGCGTTGAACAAAGGTCTGTCCACTGCAAACACTGGCCGTAGCTTTTTGTCGCCGCTGAGGTCATTGTGTCGTGTGCCAATTGAGCTCTCGTCATCTTGTCTTCTGGGGTCGCCTTCTGTCGCTTCTCCAAATGAAGATGTTATACTGGGTACTGTTGCCCAGCTTGCGATTAAGGGATTGTTTTCTGTACTGGTTTGGCCAAAGCCGACGGCTGCTAGAGCGCGTCTTGCCCAGCGGTTATGTAGGCCACCGAAATGCCATTGTATCGTAGATGGACTTGCCCATCGATCTAGAGCATTCTTGACATCTACCAAGCCTTGGACGCTAGTGATGTCAATATTATTAATTGTTGAGCAGTCTATGACGATGGCGCGTAGCACGGGAAGTTCGTTGTCTTGTTTGCACAACCCGGATGTGTCGCACCAAAGAGCCTCAGCCTTTTCGTCCGATTGCTCTTCGTCTGGACGTCTTGTGTGAGTGTAGACATAGTCTGTCAAATTCTTGAGATGTTGTGCCTGGTTCAAATAATTCAGACCTTCGGGGAAATGGTAAATGAGAACTCCCCCGCCTGGGCCTTCTACCAAGATGTCCTTGTTGGAAGCATCGTTTCGCTCCAGGCTCAAGTAGATGTCGCGAGTAGAAGGTTCCTCATCGGCATTTGTCGATGTCTTATCATTCTGCTCAACTTCAACTTTGCCCAAAAATTCGCCTCTCGTTCGTGCAATGCGCACGAGCAGAAGAAGAAACGAGAGACCAGTTGTAGTGTAAATGGCTGGTTCAAGGCCAGTAAAGACAGCCATGACAACACCAATTACCCAGATAATGCACTCAAATGGTGAAAGATGCCAATACTTGCGAACTGTGGGAGGCGAAGCAATGAGATTGAAAACAGCATGGATAATAAGTCCAGCCAGTGCTGCCCTGGGAATAAAGTAGAATACTCCCGTCAGGGCGTAAAGTGCGAGGAGTAGCATGAATGCGCTGAAGAGTCCAGCTAGTGGCGTTCTTACTCCAGCCTTGGATAGCACAGCTGATGCGCCGAATGACCCAGTGCATGAGTAGCCTCCCAAGAACGGTCCGAGGATGTTGGCGGTTCCTTGGGCCATGATTTCCTGGGATGGGACAACATCGTAACCTAACTTCTTGCCAAAGCTCTTGGCAATAGCGATATGCTCAACGATGAGAATCACAAGAATAATGGGGCTTTGTGGCAAGATGACACCGATAAGGTCTGGCTTGAGCTCTGGTGGACCGGCATGAATGAAGCCTGATTAAAGTCAGTAGATGATCTTAACGTGAATACCAGAGAGCTGACGTACCTTGATTGATGTGGCCGACAATTCGAAACTTGCTTTCCTCTTCCGACAAGTTTCGGTTGACCAGAAAGCTAACAAGTGTATACAAAATCATCGCAAAAGTGAGGCGCAGAGAAGACATAATTGACCAAAGTCGCTTTCTCGCAGGTTGACGAGCCTCCAACTTTGTAAAAGTGTACTTTGCTAGTTCCAACAACACTAAGCAGGTGATACCAATAGCTGCATCGAGCTTTGTATTGGGAAGATTCTTCATCGTAGCGATAAAGACCTCGTATGGCTTTTCTCTGGTGTTGATACCAGGAATGCCCAGAAGGACTGGTAGTTGTGTGCACATGATGATGATACTGGCTGCTGTGATGAAGGCTGAGACGGGGATGTACGGGATGACTTCTACAAGCCAGCCAAGACGAATAAGACCTAATGCGAACAGGATAAGGCCGGTCATGAATGATAGTGTTTTGGCAATTTCGACGCTTGTGTATGTATCCGGTCGTGCTTCGTGGACGTGTGAGACGACTTCTCCGACTAGTAGGGAGCCAATGGCTGTAGTCTAACAACACGAGTCAGTAAGGACCTTGATGGGAGGCGAGGCACTTTGACGTACTCCGATAACGATATCCTTCGACGTTCCGAAAAGCCAATACGTCGCTGCACCAGCGAAGGAAGTATAGAGCCCAAAGTCAGGCGGTAACGTAGCCAATAGCGCATACGCCATAGCTTGAGGAATAACGACAAGGCCAACGGTGAGACCAGCAATGCTATCACCAACAAGCCATCGCCAATTATACCGTGGAAGCCAACCAAAACAGGGAAATAAAGACGTTAAGTATCGTAGTGTGCCATCTTTCGTAGGTATACATTGCTTGAGTTCTTCTACCACCGTTGGTTCGGCTTCGAAGAAGGTGTCATCTACTGGCTTCATCTTAACAGTGATCCATGAATGGTGATTAGAGGAGGTAGAAAGTAAAAGATTCTGGGGAAAAGAATGGCTTTATTTTGTGGGCCGATAAGGGCGAGTTTATACGAAAAATGTCTAGACGTCAGGGGGTGACGGATCCCGTCCCGACAGCCGGGCCCGGGGCGGACGGGAGGCTCGGCGGGTCGCGCTATCTTTTGACAAGTCGGCGATCCGGACACGGCAAAAGTGGCACCGATAACCTTGATAAAGCGGTTAGCATCGAGATGACGGCCGATGGTATTAATTGATTGGCTGTTCTGTGGATGGAAGTCGCATGTTTTGGTCACCGACTGTCTCCCTTGGGCACCGACAGGCAAGCCGTACAGACCCAAAGCCGGGTGGTCTAGAATTGAGATCGACCGCGTATGTCTGTTGGAAATGTTGAGTGGTTGGACGCGTGTCATGATGCTGGTTTAATATTTGATCTCTGTGGTTGCTCCCCATGGGGTTGCCGAGTAGATGACGGAGGGCTCCGGCCATATCCTACCCATTTGAAAAGCCACTTCTTCGGCGTTGCAGATTGTGACGTGAAGGCAAAAGCCCTTCAATGCAATGGCTGACATGGCATGTGTCCAATTCGGAACTTGTCGCGTGTATCATTGGCGGAGATTGATACGGCTTCACACGTGTAGGCTGGGATTGGTTGAGATGACATCACGTTGTAGGCTCAATGACAAAATGGCTGAACTACGTATTATTTTTACCGATTACCTATATCCAAAAGAACGTAATAAAAGAAAACCTCGTCATGAGTAACAATTGCTGGCTGGTACAGTACAATAAAAGAGAAAGAAACATTTTCCAATCCGGTCATTCAAGAATCAAGGATAGGCCCATACGCCGGAATCCCACGAGTCTCCAATCCATACACCACCTTCGCTGTAACAGATCTGTTGGAAATAATACAAACGCACTCAGCGCCACTCTCCTTGTACGCCTGATACGCCAACTTCACCATGTCGGGTCGACCCTTCTGATCAGTGTCCCAGATGGTAGCGTCGGGATCACAGGCCGTAATCGTGTCGATAATACCTTGGCCATAAGTTGTGAGAGGGTTCTTGGTGGACCAGACTACCTTGCAAGGGACGCGACGTTCCATGATGACTGGTAAGCAGGGTCCGATACCAGAGCCAGTAGCGACGAGTACGACCTTCTTGAAGAGAGGCGCGATGGCGAGAACTCCAGAGGCAGGCGTTCCTCGTGTCCAGATTGACGTGGGAGGCTTCTCGATGATGCGCTTAGTCCAGTCACCGGCCTTGGACACGACGATTGAGAAGCCCTTGCCACTGGGTTCTGGGATCGCGGCGAAAGCGTGCCATTCGACAAGAGGGCGGTCCGTGATACGAACACCGCGAGAAGAGCATGGTGGAGGAGTGTCGAAGTCGAAGTGCAGACGGACGGCGTGCTTGGATAGAGGTTCGGGCACGACATTAACGCGACGAAGTCTTGTCCATGGGAGAGCGATGCTTAGCGTGATGAGCGAAAGCAGCCAGATCGTGGGGGTCTCGGCTAAAGCTGGTCCGAGAGGTCCAGTGGTAGATGCTGCAGTCGAGACGATAACGTGAGCCCAGACAAGAGCAACAGAAGTCCATCCAACGAATCGATGCGCCCATTCAAACTGATCGTGCATCTTCATACGAACAGAAGGATACGCCATGCCAAGGATAAAGCACAGAAATCCCAAGATGATGTATGTCAAAGCGAGGACGACAGATTTGATCTGAGCGGGATGCTTCTCGCTGAGAAAGTCGCGGCTGACGGAGATGGTGTACATGAACCACCAGGCTGTGGCAGAAACAGCACAGCCAGAGTGTACACCACCGTTGTGATACACACGCGCGAAATGTCGTCGGATAGACAGAGGGAACGATGTGGGGACTCGAGAGCAGGTGAAGAAGATGGCGTTGACGACGTACTCCTGTCGGATAAGGACTGCCGCGAGAAGATTCGAAGCAACGGCGGTTGCGACGTGTGTTGGCTTGGGATAGTAATTGTTGTCCTTACTATCCACCAACAAAGCGATAAGAACGATGAGGTTGGTGAGAAAGATGAAGCCGAATAACTTGCGATACGCTGAAAAGGCAGTGTGCCGCACCCAGCGCCATCCATGAAAGCCGCTCTTCTCCGGAAGAGGAAACTCCTCCTCATTGTACTCATCCACAAGCGGCTTATCATCCTTCTCCAGATCCCGCACGCTGGTATCTGTACCGACAACGGTTCCATCGCTGGAACTAGTCATGGACATCATGCGATCAGCAGAAGGCCACAAAGTCTGCGGTCTAGCCTTCTCAATGACCGTAAGACCAACAGGCGCCACCACATCGCCTTGCTCAGCGATCTTCATCAAAGCGCGCTTATCAACCTTGCCGTTAGGCGTGAGTTCCAGAACGGGGAGCCATTTCCAGATTGATGGGACGGCGTAGAAAGGTTGGGATACGGCGACTGCGTTCTTGAGCTTGGTCTCGTCGATCTTGGAGGGCGCGGAGTAGAAGCCCCAGAGGCTGTTTTCGATCTTGAGAGCGCAGCCTTTTACGACGCCGGGGGTTGTTTCGATGGAGCGTGAGACGCCGTCGAGTTCGACGCGGAATCCTTGGATTTTGACTTGGTCGTCTTTGCGACCGAGGGGGAGGAGACTGCCGTCTTCGGTCCACTGGGCGAGATCGCCGGTGTTGAACATCATTCGTCTATTCCATGTTAGTCACAATTTTAGGGATTCTTGTGTAAGTATGCTTACCCATCGTTGGTAAACTTGTCCAATTTGTATCGTGTAGCTGTCAATTCAGGCAAATTGATGTAACCCGCCGACACACCAGGACCACCCGCCCACATAACACCCGGTTGACCAATCGGCACAGGATTCTCATCATCATCCAGAATATACACATTGGTATTAGGATTGGGCTTTCCAATCGTCAATGGAATACCTGGTCTGTGAAGATGACCAGTGTTGAGCATGCTGATTTCTGTAGGACCGCAGACATTCCAAAAGTTGACGTGAGGAGCCCACTTCTCAGCGAGGGCCAAGGGACAAGGCTCGCCGCCGACGGCGATGGTGTCGACGTTGGGAAAGTCTTCTGGGTTGGGCATGTATTTGAGGACGACTGAGGGAGTGGCGATGATGATGTCGCAGCGTTGGAGACATTCTGTCCAGGGAGCGAGACCACTGCCTCGGATGTGGAGGGTGCCGCCGTTCATCATTGTGCCTAGAATTTCCCAGGCGCCTGTTCATGTTAATCATATTTCCTTGCGGTGGTGATCATGATTGACTTACACATATCGAAAGCGACGTTGAGTTGTTGAGCAACATTCCTGCCTGGTCGAATACCAAGCTTGGAAGGTTCTGCTAGTAGAGTGTTGGTGACACCTCTATGTCGCACATCGACACCCTTGGGCCGGCCTGTGGTGCCAGATGTGTAGATAACATACGCGCCGTCGTCTGTAGTAACCTCGACCATGGGATCTGATGGGTTTCCCATGTGCCAAAGTGGTGAGCTCGAATCCAGGTCAATAACATTGACCATGTTCCGTCTATCATCAGGAATACTTCGAACAACCTTTTCAAAGAACTTGGGCAGACACAGAACAACAGGAGCATCTGAGTCGGCAATGTCAAAGCCCAGGGTATCATCTGTGACAATGCCACCATCCAATGGCACATACTGTCCACCAGCTTTGAGAACAGCCAAGATGAACACCACCATCTCAATACATCGTGAGTATACACACACTACACGATCACCTATTCTTAATCCATAAGTAGCAATAAGCTCGTTCGCCAACATATTCGCCCGTCGGTCGAGTTCCGCGTATGTGATTGTGCTTCCATCGTAGTGTCGAACAGCGACGAGATCAGGATGCGCCTGCGCAACCGCCTCGAATGCATGATGTGCGACCTCGAAAGGAATAGGGACCTCGGGACCCTTGCTGAACTCGTTGAATAATTGTCTATCCGCCAGGGACAGGCTCTCGATGGAGCTAAAAGAAGAATAAGAAGACATGGTGACGAGTGTTTGGAATACACAACAACAAGATCGACAACCACATCACAAAGGTCTTTGCGTTATGGGGACACAAAAGCACTTAAGTAATGTATGCCAGACATAGGCTATGTTCTTGGCCTACGGAAGTTACCTTGTCGAAACCAGCTTCTTCTCCGAACAGGATAAATTACCGCTCCCTGTTCCGTGAACTGTTTCGGAAGCAAGAAACTTCTTTGTCCTATTCCATCGTTTCGGCAGCTCGTACATCGACAGCCCTGCCCCGATAATACAGCTCCATTAATTATCCCTTGTGTATTCGCCCAGTGGACCTCCGCAGGATAAGGTTGCAGTAGTTGGATCTTTTGGAACAATGGACAGTAGACCTCCGTGGAAAAAGCGACCCGCCAAGACTACAAGAGCTTGATCGCATTAGCTGTACCTTGGAAGCTGATTGTCCAGTAAGATTTTCAGGGACCGTTATTGTTGTCATGTCCCAAAACGAAACGGAGTAAATGCAGTTGACGTTTAGCGTACCGTTCGGAGTGGGGAGACTACAAGGGGTCCCTGAAACGGTTGTCTGCAAGGGTTTATTCACAGAAGCTGGCAGCTGTCAAGACGAACTTCCGTTTTTGTGAGAAACGCACTGACATTACTCAGAGAGTTGTCATCAACCTAAACGGGTATACAGAACCGTTGACAGAAGGGATCGACGGACTCGCCTACTCCAAATGCCGAAACGACCGTTCCGGGACCTGTGACATGTCCACTTGGTCGAAACTCGAGTTCTTTACTTTTTACCCGAGTTGCATCGTAGGGACAAGGTGTCTACTGTACGGGACTCAAAGTTGAACTTAAACTTGATCTTTGGACACAGAAACAGTTTTGCATCATCATCTTTTCTTTTTCTCAACTCTTAACAACCTACGCCAAGAATATCCCATCACAATGAACAATCTCACAGACCTTAAGCTCTCCATCGTCGAAGAGACGGGCGTTGCAACCATCCAGTTCAACAGACCTGCAAAGCGCAATGCTTTTGCTCAGAAGACTATCGATGAGATCGTGGCTACTTTGGCCTACCTCGACTCGGTGGAGTCGGTGCGCGCCGTGGTTCTGACTGGTGGACCAGAGGGCCATTTCTGCGGTAAGTTCCTGACGATCAGTGCCGTGTCTTGTTCCACCAGTGATTAACGATGGTGGCAGCGGGGATGGATCTCAATGAGCTGGTTGAGCTGTCTACTTCCAAGGCACACCAGATCGCCTTTCTCAAGGATTTGACGGATGCGCTTGATCGATTCACCAAGCCGATCATTGCTGCCGTCGTAGGCTATGCTGTGAGTATTTTGTCACTCAGACAATCTTAATGCTAATGATCTGTCTAGCTGGGTGGTGGTTTCGAGATTTCTCTTGCTGTAAGTCCCGGTATATCACATATATGTGTAGCAGTTAAGCTCATTTCACTCTGCAGTGCGACATCATCTACGCCGCCGAAGATGCCATGTTTGGTCTCCCCGAGGTCAAGATTGGAACGATCCCTGGAGCTGGGGGTACACAGCGTCTGGCACGTGCCCTGGGCAAGCACAAGGTTTGTTACCCTACGCAATCTCAGGCCACCTTGTATGAATTACGACTGACATGTGACATCAAAGGCAATGGAATTCGTATTGACAGGCGAACCTGCCAGCGGTGCAGAGTTTGAGCGTCTTGGAGTTGTCACCAAGGTGTTCCCCAAGGCAGATGTTTTGCCTGCCGCTACTGCCCTAGCTGAAAAGATGGCTAAACTTTCGGGCCCGGTTATCAAAACGGCTAAGCAAGCTGTCTTGACAGGTATGTCTCAGATGTTATCTTATCTGCTTTGTGATCCACCACTAACTCGTATTCAGTGGAAAACAGTACGCTTAGTGCTGGGATGACCCATGAGAAGACGCTCTACTACTCTACTTTTGGCCTGAATGATTTCCAGGAGGGTATCCAGTCGTTCCTCCAGAAAAGAGCACCTACATTCAAGCACTCTTAATCCAGAACAGTATACATGCAGAATAGAGTAGCCCGTCGATGTAGCATTTTAGAAAAGCAATACCCTTATGCAAACAGAATTATTCTTTCAATTTCGGGCGTCATTTTTCCAGCGGTCCTTTTCCCGGATCTAATTCTATTAATATTTATCGCGCTAATCTCCTTGGTGCCCATATTCACTTTCCGCTCCCGTGCGCCATTACGATTGAGTTTTTGCGCAAAGATTGAGTTTGTGAGAAATTCTTCCATGTCGACGGGGATCGACGATGTTGTTCCTTCTCTGGATAATTAACCGAAACCTTCTTCCAGTCGTCTAAAACCTGGTTTTTTGTTACTCAATTCTTCAGGTAAAGCTTGGCATCCCTTCTTTCGTAACAGGGTCCCCTTGTTGACTTGACACTGCAATGCTACCGTGGCAGTGGAGTCTGGGCCACAGCAGGGAGACGGCGTGCTCCGCGGTTTGTTAGTGGTTGGAGGATGTAGCCTTACACGAGTTAATCCACCGTTCTGAAACGGTGAACCCTTGGTCATAACGGCTGAAGATGTCACCAAGGAGACAAAGCAATTTTCGCATTGTGAAAGCCTGGACCAACGTTGTAGCAAAAGCAATGAGCTTTGATTAGTACCTGGCTTTTGATTACGTTGTCGGTTCCAGGTCTTGAATCTGAAACTCTTGACCGTTGGAAGAAAAAAGGAAGGGCGCTGCATGTCATTTTCGGGGAACTCATTGTCCAGTGCTTCCATTGACCAAATCTGTCTCAATATCCGTCTTCCGCGGAGAGTCCATTATTATTCCGTTTCAACGCGCTATAGGTAATCGGCTCAGGGTTCTCGGATCGTAACTGTACCCTGCATCGTATACAATTTGTCGTGGTGGTAATCACCCGAGTGGGATGAGATGAATGATCTTGAGTTGCTCAGTCGGGAAGGCGATTAAGTTCACGATTGAGGCGTCAGGCCTTTCTACGAGGAAGATGTGATAATTAACATCGGATAAAATCTACGATCGGATAGGCCGTTAAACTCTAAAGCGACCAGCATACACGACGTAGCATCAGCGGTTATCACAAACGGCAGTTCAATTAAGGCCTACCCTACAACATCGGAGTCAAGTGGGATGCAGATATCCCACCTCCGCCGACAAATGTTTATCAGCACCCATCTAATCATGTAAATCCTTTCTGGGGGTCAAAACAAAGTTCCGACGACCAGTCATAGCCTTCGAAGCATAGCAAAAGTAATCATCAGCCTCCTGGTGCCCACGCGGAAACCTGTGCCTATAATCATCGGTCCATAGAATAAATTCCCTGATGTATACCCTCTCTGTCTCTGTAGCCCCTTCGAAAGCCATACAAAATGATGAAACAAATAACATAGCGCCAAGTTGGCCTTGCTGACGCAGATGCGGGATGTATTTTGTCATTTGTGAGCAGTACAAACAGTACTCGGACCATGTTGTTTCGTCTTGGATGTTTTGGAAGACGTTCAGACTGTGGATCATGAGTTTGAGGATGAGACAAACTGTGTAGTATGAGAAGGATAGGTCAAAGGCTTTAGAGGTGGCGAATTCGTATGCAAAGCCGTTGGGTGTGTCACCGCCCGGGATGTCTCGTATGATACGTTGCTCTGCTGCTTTTTTTAATGTTGGGGCTGTCAATCTGTAGACCTGATCAAAATGATGTTTGAGACGTGCTTGGAGGCTCTTTGCATGGCTTTGAGCTGCGATAGGGTCTTTATTGCTGTGAACGTCATTCATCTCATGCAGGAACTCTGGCCATCGACCAATGGCGACATTCACGACGAACGAGGACAGATTGAGCTCGAACTTGTTATCTTCGAGGCCCAGCCTCTCAGTCCCTTCTTGCAGGCGTTCAATCCACGGCGAGCGCAACATGAAGTTATCACCGCGATGAACCAGCCAATGCACAGCCTGAAGTTGCGTCAGCAAATCAATCTCCTAACAGCTTGCAGAGTCCGAGCCTTACCAACGTGACTTGAGCTTCGTGCGCCAAGTGCATATCAAGAGGATCATCCAAACTGGGCGGACCCTTCTTAATCATAAGCGGGATCATGCCGCCTGAATGGATCGTTTGATGATTTCCCCTCTCCACATCGAACAGCAACTCAATCTTTTGTAAAATCGCCATAGCGGTCAAAGTCTCAATGCGGAGCTGGGCTGGTCCATTGAGTGCAGCATGCAAACTTCTCAAAGCCAACCCATATAGCCTCGCATCGATGAGTTGTGGCGGAGGAAGGCCACGTTGATAGTTCGACCAGGAGTTGCAGAAAACATTGAGACAGTTTGCTAAGACAGGACTTTCGCTCAGGCGCCGAGGAAGATGTTTGAGATATGCCAGATTGACCACCAAGTCTGGGGACTTGGAAAATTGGGTGATGAGGTAAGATCCGAGGCGCTCGGTGGGCGTTGAAGAAGGTTGCCGTGAGAGACGGAAGAAACCATACCCAGGTGCGTCTTCACTGCGAGTGTTCGTTGCTTTGGGCTTGTAATTGCGAATCTTAAGCCATGGGCCTGTGGCATCCTTGGCTGTCAGGTTTGTGCTGGCGGATGAAGACGACGCTTCCTCTGGTTGAGAAGAGTGAGATCCATTGACAATAAACTTATGCAAACTCGAAGGTCCCGAACAAACAAGTTTCAACCTCTTGCAAGGCGTGCAAGTCGGCCAATTCAAATCGCACTTGAGATATCAGCACAAGAACAGGTATGATGTCAGAGCCTTTGCTTACCTTGACTCGTCTCCGCTTGCATCCTTGGCATCGTTCTACCTTTGGTACACCAGGCATTGGGGCTTGAACTTTAAGACAATTCAGAGACCTACTGCTTTCGCTGAGCTGTCATTATAATGATTTTTCGGTGGTATTAGGCAAAAGGAATTTCTCACTTGAGGTCATCTCGCTCTATTCTTCCGAATGAGGAAATTTGGGGCCATTTGGTGTGGAGATATCCTGCGCTTACGGAGGTTATGAGTGGATGACTCTTATCTCTGCAGATAAGCGGTGATATCAGAGAAAGCAACAAGATGAATACTCGTGGCGAGATAAATATGGTCTATTTTGCCTAAATAGTAGACGCACTATATTGCTTTAGACCCATTGAAGTCCGTCCAACAGGCTGAAACTACTGAGTACGACACGAGTGAAAGAAAGAAATGTTGCCGGTTAATATGCTGCCAATAATCCCACGGCGACTCAAGTTATGAATCTCAAGAGTATGCAGCCATACCAATCCAAGAGGAGCGGTCACCAAATCCCTTCAAATCAACAACCTCGGGACCACAAGAAGGATCTTCTAGGTCCAAAATTGCAACAGCAGGGGCAGCCTGAAGTGCGTACAGTTTAGATCCCACAATGGTGCCATCAAAGTTGCCCATACCTTGCTCATAGCCAGGAAGAATACGGCTCAGGGCCTGAGTCCCAGTATTAACCGCATAAACATCTGGCACACCACCATCGAGTAGATAGATAGATCCAGTGTCGGTAGACTTGGCAGTCCAGCATGTTGCCATCTGGCCAGTGACATTAACAATAGTGTTGGTGGCCACACTGAGATCCTTGGCGATAGACACAAATGCAGCACCATAAGCTGGTGTCGCAACGAGAGCAGAGTAATCGTCGACAAAACTAATAGCAAAAGGAAGTGGGAGGTTCTCAGGTCGAGACTCGACAGCTTCTTCGCTAACAATGCCGTTCTTGATTTTGTAAGCATATATGTAACCAGAGGTCATACCATCGCCCTTGATAGCAACGAAAAGAGCCGTCTCGGAAGGATTGAAGAGGATGTTCGAAGCAGTGTTGGGCACTCCAGTGATTGGGTTCGTCTGGTTCATAATCGGAAGGGGTCTGAGACTACCGACCGGTTTGATACCGCTGCAACTGGACACACTGAAGCATTGGACTCCAGGTTTGGTGCCAGTGTTGGCAACACAAGCGATGTTGTGCTTGCGGGAGTAGGCTACTGTGTTGGGAGTAGTGCCGACAGTGTCAACCGGTTTGCCCATCAGGACAGGGTGAGCTGGGTCTTCCTTCGGGATATGGAAGGCAGCTAGAGTGTTGGAGCCGGCGTTCACTGTGAAGAGGTAGTTCCCATCGACGATGAGGGTACCTTGAGCGAACAATGGGTCTGAAGAATTGGTTAGCACTGCAGTTACCTGTTAGGCTTTCAAGACCTACCAACTGCGACAGTGCCGTTGGCATTAACACCGATCAGGCCTTTTCCGTCGGTGGAAGTCCTGAGGGGTTTGCCCAGAGAACCATCTGCCGACATTGAAAACGACACAACTGAAGCACCATGAGGGTCGCTGTCCAGGAAGTACAACGCTCCTTGAGGTGTATCAGGCTTGGGGTATGCCCGAGCACCGGTGACTGCGAGCAAAAGAAGGTTAAGATATTTCATCATGTGGGATCAAAGACAGATGGGAATGGAGTGAAAGCAGCGAGTTTGAAGTATTGGTGTTTGTGACACAAGTTATACTGGCGATGCACAGCCTCTTATATAACTTCTAAGACGGTCAAGACCATGGCCATTCGATATCGAGCCTCAGTGATCCCGAAAAGGTGGCTAAGAAACGAAAAGGATCCGATTTGCTTGGCAGAAGCAGAATAGAGTTCGACATCCCGCTTGATCCGCATGCTGGCCTAGCTATTTGCCGATATCCCGGAAAGTAATAGCCAACGCCGACTTGACCGTCATTTCGTGTCACAGTATTAATGAAGCCAGCCAATCAACAGTTGTACGACAAGCCTTGGCACGTGGTAAAGGAGCCGCATACTAGACTATTCTCCAACGTAAGCTGACGGCGGGTATAGGCGACGTCGCCGACGTGGACTAAAGATGAGGTGGCGGAGTACGATCCTCAGCCCTATCCGCAATAGGAAACTTTGATTAGAAGCTGTCTCGCTATATGTTTCCCAGATTAGAAGTCTAGTGGTAATCACTATTCCCAAATCTCAGCGTCCATGGCTGCTCTACATTTATGAATTCCTTCTAGTCAGGGCAGTGTAACGACTGAGAGTTGGTGTTCCTTGTCAGTATTCTCTGACGGTAGCCGCAATCATCACTGGTGGGCGAGCCTAGCGATAAATTTTAATGGTCTGGAGCTTCAAGACATATTGCAGCACAACTTGATGAAATTTCTCAAGGCGTCATGAGCTCACGATCATTCTTGGGAGGTTAGCCTGAGATCTCATCAGTCAATCGCCCTACAATCGACCAATCACGTGTCGGTAAGATTTTAGTTCCTTGCATAAGCCCACATCAAGACCAAACCTCACGAATACTGATCTTAAAACAATCACAATATCTCGCTCATCAGGATGCACAAACTCACTGAAAAGTCAATGGACCAGTCGATCTGATACCGGTAAACCTTGGACCTCCGGTCCCGCCTATACCATGCGCCTAATCAATGTCGAGACCCTCGAGCTCGAATCCTTCGTCGGAGACTTCGGTCGAGGACTCCCAACATACGCCATCCTCTCGCACGTATGGACAAACGAAGAAGTCTCCTACCAACAGATGACGGGTCTTCTCCCTCTATCAGAAAACTCAAAAGGATATCGAAAAATCATCGACTTTTGTGCCAAAGCCAGGAATGAGGGATTTGATTATGCCTGGATAGACACATGCTGCATAGACAAGACGTCAAGCGCAGAACTATCAGAAGCTATCAACTCTATGTTCCAGTGGTACCGTGATTCTGCGGCATGTTACGTCTATCTGGAAGATGTACCCAGCATTGAAAATCCTGTGTCTCAGGATTCTGCTCTTCGTCGCAGTCGGTGGTTTACGAGAGGATGGACACTGCAGGAGTTACTTGCACCGCATGAAGTAATCTTCTGTGCGGATGACTGGCAAGAGATCGGTACAAAAGCAACCTTGAGTCAGACGATCTCGGCGGTCACGAAGATTGATGTGACCACTTTGCGAAAGCATACGTGGGCACACGTCAGTGTCGCTATGATTATGTCATGGGCTTCCATGCGACATACCACAAGACTCGAAGACCAAGCGTACTCTCTCTTAGGTCTCTTCGATGTCAATATGCCTCTCATATACGGTGAAGGTCAGAAAGCCTTTTATCGGCTTCAGATGGAAATTATGAAGCTCTCCAACGATGACTCGTTATTCGCATGGTCTACGGAACCATTGGAAGACCAAGGCTACTCCGCAGGTGAAGGAGCTTCATCACGCGGTTTCCGGTTTCTGGGGTTGCTCGCACCATCGGTTCTTTGCTTCAGAGATTCGCACGATATCATGGCACCAAAAGACTTTCCTGGTAGCCATTCACCATACGACATAGTGAAGGAGAATATCAGTCTGTCAGCGACACTTGTCAGACTATGTCCACTTCCCGTCAATCCAAACGACATTCCTTGTGGAATCGACAAAGTCGACGTCGTCGGGACTGTCCGATTCTCCAAGAACGTTCACCCTGTAAAGGCTGTCGATCACGGCCTTGTTATCACACCAGCTAGACAAGACTCCAAAGGAATGAAAGTCATGTGCTTACTTGCCATCCTAAGATGCTGGAACAAAGATGGTTACATCGCTATACCGATTAAGAAACTATCCTCTGTTGGATACCAGAGAGTGGAACATGCTTATCGATGTCGATGGTTCAGGGTTCGCCTGATGCCATTACGTCTATGTATGAAAGAGGAGGATGAGAAAGCAGAGAATGAGTCGGTGTATAGACTGAGACAGTTTGACTCTGAGACCAGTATAAAAGGGCCACCGGCCGATCCGCCCGAGACTATCCTCATCAAAGCATATGTCCCGTTGAAGCTGTCGTACCCCTTGTCTCCGGTATCTCCAACAGGATCTTCGCCATTCAAGTTCCGCTCGCTACCTCTTGAGAGCGCCGAATATACCCTCAGCAGCGACTCTCCAGAAAACCTCGTCTTTCCATTACCGGAGTCGCGTGTCCAAGCCCATGTTCTAGAGAGGGTCAACAAGATAATCGGTACTGGTGGAATAGCGGTCCTTACCTTCCGGCCCAGGGATCTAGATGCAGAACTGCCGCCTTTCACCATAAATACTGCAAATATTCATAACAAAAAAGGTGAACAAAAGTATTTAGGGATCCATGTTCATAGAGGGAACGAAAAGCTGGGACGCTACTGCTCTGTATCTACTGATAAGATGACCAAAGGGCTGGAACACCCAAGACTTGAGTTTGTACCTATCGATATCACTCAGCCTTACACTGCAATACCGTTGTCGGATGAGTTATGTCTTGTGGTGCGGGTGCGGCAAGGTGTTTTCAGAGACTCATCATGTTATATAAATGTTGGTATCGAGAAGAAGCTGGTGTGGAGCACGGAATGGAAGAATGATGGTGATGAGGCTTGGGTAACTGCTGAAGACGCTTTATCACGTCGCTTCACCGATGTTTCAATATGAAATAAATACAACAGATTTCAATTACTACATATTAACCCCACAAAAATTCCTCCGAAGCTAGATATACTATTGAAAGCCACTCTCATGCATCAAGTTACCTCATGAAATGTACTCCAGATCAGTGACAATATCCCCCCATTTCGCCCCCGCCATATCAGAAAAGTAATGGCTCTTAGGACTCCAAGGACCCGTACCTCCCTTGGGAAACACAGAACTTAGATTCTTCAGGTACGTAGAAGAGAGACTCATGACTTGCTTAACAGGCATACTCTCCGAGGAAGTCAACTTTGGCACGACAGCAACAGCCTTCTTCTCCTCCATCTTCTGCAGAACACGCACGAACAGTCGTGCGCTGACATCTGCTCCCAAAGTCCAAGATGCGTTCTCGTAGCCAAAGACGAAGACCAAGTTTGGTACGTCTTGGAGCATGGCGGACTTCCAGGCGTACTTGTCTGCTACGTTGATAGCATTGCCATCAACGCTAAACTTGATACCACCGCCGAAGCGAAGCTTGAGACCGGTAGCTGTGACGATAAGATCAGGATGGAGCGTTGCTCCGGACTCAAGCTCGATGGTCTTCTCGGTCACCGTCTTGATCTTGTCCGTCACGACATCAGCCTTGCCAGACCGCAGCGCAGAAAAGAAGTCACCGTTCAGACAAGCACATAGACGCTGTTCCCAAGGATTATATCGCGGCTTGAAGTGGGGATCCCAGCTGACATCAGGAGGAAGTTGCTTGACGGTGACATTCTTGATGATCCTCTTGGCTAAGCCAGGACAGGACTTGCAGAAGGCGTTGGTGACGTATGTTCTGACGAGCCACAAGAGGCGGTTGATAAATAGCGCGAGGCTGGCGGGCAGGATGGTGAAGAGAAGACGTGTGAAGAAGCTGGTTGATGGAACGGGGAAGATATAGCCTGGACTTCGTTGGAGCATTGTGACGCGTTTGGCTTTGTCGGCCATGGAGGGGACGATGGTAATGGCTGTAGCGCCGCTTCCGATGATGACTACTTCCTTATTGGTGTAGTCATAGTCTTCAGGCCAGAACTGGGGGTGTATTACTTTGCCTTGGAAGTTTTCAAGGCCAGGAATGACAGTCTGCAAAGGTGTCTGATAGTCGTAGTACCCCGTCCCAAGAAGCATAAACCTCGCTTGGAACGTAACGGGCTTCTCATCACCGTTCCGAAAAACCTGAAGACTCCATTTCTTGTCTTCAGAAGACCAATTGGCCTCTTTAACAGAATGGTTGTAACAAATATGGTGATCAATACCAGTTGAGCGAGCTGATTCGATCATGTAGTCTTTGATCTTATCGCCAGGCGCCAACGACTCCTTGTGCTTCCATGGGCTCCATGAGAAGCCAAAGGTGAAAATGTCAGAGTCTGATCGGATTCCAGGGTACTTGAATAGATCCCAAGTGCCGCCGATGCTATCGCGAGATTCGAGAATGGCGTACGTGAGGTTTGCTGGACCTTCTGTTTGGAGACGGTATGCTGCGTTGATACCGGAGATGCCAGCGCCGATAATGATAACGTCAAAGGACTTGTCTTCTGCTTGATGTGCCATGGTGATAGTCAGAATATGTCGGTTGAGATGATCATGAAAGGCAAAGCGTTGGTGTTGCCAAGTAGTATAAGTGCACAAGTTTGTGATGACTCCAAATCTCAAGGAGATGAACAGGCCTCGGCTATCTTTCAGCCCAACTCGCATCATGCCACTACTCCGTAGAATAAAGGTTAGCTTCCGAATCTCGGGGTCCGAATCTCGGGGTCCGCGGCAACGATCGTCGTTGAATCCTTGCTCGGGCCATGACGTTGTTGGCCCACGCGGAAACGAGGCCGCAATCGCAAGCTAAACTGCAAAGAGAATACTGACAGCTTTGAACAGAACATTGCGGGGTATTCTCCGACAATCGTTTCCGTAGAGGTTGCATCAAGTTTATTGCGAGTCTAGCCGTAGATGTTATTGTATGTCACTGGATCCATGGCCACGCGACAGAGGGGTAGTTGACAAGTCAATTCTCTACTTTAGCATGTGAAAGCTATACGACGATCTTTGTTGAGGATCTAAGCTTGCTATCCTTGTGATACATCACAACTTCCGCGGGGCATAGCTCTTCAGCTTCAACCCCGCATTCACATTCAAGAACTTTCTAGCTTCCCCAGCAGCTTTCTCTGCCTCGGCCCCGAACCCAATGAAGTCACCCAACAAGATAATGTCATGAGGACACCCTTCCGATACGTCCAGGTGCACATTCCAACCAGCCTTCTTGTACCGTTGGCAGAAGTTCTCGATGTCATGGTACAGCACTTCGCCTCCACCTGCATTGACGTATACCGGCATTGAATGCGGGAGCTTGAATGGGTTTCGGAGGGGTGAGAGGTATGGGCCCGCGGGGTCCGTTGCGCCGAAGCCCGAGATCGTGGTTGCGCCCCAGCGGGCGAAGAGGATGTTTAGATAGTCTGTCTTGTAGTGTGGTGATGACTTGATATCCTGTTCCAAGGCGCCTGCGATGTCGACCCAAGGTGACCAGAGGGCCATGGCTCGAGGGAAGGGGATGTCGTCGGCTTGTCCGTACTCGTGAATGTATCGTACCAAGGCGAGAGCCAAATTGGCTCCTGCTGAGTCGCCCGACAGGATGATTTGGCTTGCAGGAATGCCCTTGGTTTTGATTAAATCGAGATAAGCCGTGAGTGCATCTTGTAGTGGTGCGGGAAACTGTCCGTTGTCACTGCTAGAAAGTCGATACTGTGGTGTACACACATGCGTACAGCCCATGTGCTTGACAAGAGTTCTCGCCAGGTATCCAGTATCTTCATCACGACCATTCCCAATCACATAGCCTCCTCCATGAAAGTGCAGAGCCACAGTCATCCCAGAATGAACCAACCCAGCAGGTGGAGGTCGTGCTGGCGTCCAAGTCATTCCAATCTTCACAGGCAGGACTGCATAATCTGAGAGGATGCCTCTGTAGAGCTTTGACGATCTCGGCGCGACAACTTCGAATCGGTTCTTTTCTCGCTTTGGGTTAAGACGCAGTTTATCGCCGGCTTTGACGAGGGACCAGTAGAGAAGGGCAAATCGGACGAGGCGTACATGGGCTGCTTGCTTGAGAGACCATTTTCGTGAGGGTCGGAAGAATGGGATCAGGTAGAGGATCATGTCGATAGCGAAATCAGTGACTAGCCATGGCGAAATTATTGCGGCATAGAGCCAGAGGAAAATGGGTTTTAGCCAGCTTCCGATCGCCATGTTTGCGGTGTTGAGTTTGCCTTACGATGGTGGCCAGGTGCTCTGAGCGAAGATTGGTGAGACGTTGAGAACAAAGCAATGTTTATGCAGGGAGGGGCAGGCCGTCTTTAAGTGTTCGGTGAGAAATTTGGCACTAAATTTTGGTCTCGTTCTAGGGCAAATCACGATTTGCACGAACAATTAGATAACTGCTTGGAATTGATACTGTCTACCTATTCATGACATGTGCAACTCCTACTTTTCACTAATCTAGACTCTTCCGATCATATCCCTCAAAATCTCCTGTAACCAAGTAGGCCATCCTCTGATCCCCGAGATAGCAGAGGCTGACTTTGGAACAATAAGTTGACCACCACGTCTACGTTTGATCTGTGCGACAACCTCCTTGGCAATATCATCCGGGGTCAAGAGTCGAACACCACCGCGCTCCAAACGATCAACGAAGCCCTCAACAAGAGGTGTTCTGACAAAGTTGGGATGAACAACCGTCGTCAGAACATTAGGTGCTTTGTAAAAATGCTTGATCTCGCTGGCAAGTGACTCGTGGAAAGAAAGCGCGCCGGCTTTGGTGGCAGAGTAGTCAGCGCCTGTAGCCAACGCAACGAAAGATGCGATGCTCGCGACGGTGATAATGTGGCCTTTGTTAAGCTGGATCATCCTTGGGAGGAATTGCTGGGTCGTGAACCACAGCGACATGAGATTAACGCCCATGATCTTGCGCAGAAAAGACTCTGACATCTTAAGAATGGGCATGGGAGACGTGATGCCAGCGTTATTGATCAAAATGGTAGGATGTCCAAGCTCGCGTCTCACAGCATCAGCAGCTTCGGCCACAGATTCCACGGTGGTGACATCGCAGCGATAAAATTTGACGCGGTCATTGGTTTGCAGTTCCTTGGGCAGATCTTGAATATCTAGGACGGCGATTTGTATACCCATCGCAGTTAGTCGCTGCACGATGCTGAGGCCTATCCCGCTAGAGCCGCCAGTGACGACGGCGATTTCATTCGTCCAGGACCAGTTAGAAGCGGGGCGGAGGCGCCAAGAGTTGTGAGCCATCATGTTGAGGATCCGGTTGATGGACCGGAGGATGGAGAGGCTAGTCCAGATGAGGAGAACCTTGTTGATCATTTGCAGGTTTAGGGTAGGTGACATCTGAGGAGGGAGATGAGATGCAATTGACGACAAGGCATCGTTGGTGAGGTTTGGAGCGTAAATTGATGTAAGGAGTAATGGGCATGATAGCATCGGAGACATGAAAAAGTCATTAAGACTCTGAATGTAGTTCAAAGCTGGGTGGTAAAGTAGGGACGACATGATGGTAAAATAGTGTGGCGCACACGAAACAACGGATTGTTCAACGGTGGAAGGCTAATTTCATGATCTCATTGTTTCAAAATGTCACTCATCAGTGACTGCCGAACCGTCTTATACAAACACTCACGCCATATGAAAAGTGTCAAAGTCTATTCCCCAGATTTCCCGGCATTCCGCGGAGTCGATCAAGATGCTGAAGCCGAGGTTGACGCTCGTGTCAAACAGGAACCAAACGAGTGTCTTATCGCAAGCTTGACCACAACGAGCTAAAATGCAGATCTTCCCTCTTCTCTCCACTCCCCGGTAGTTGAGGCCCCGTCCAGACTCCCTCAACCCCTGCTGCTCTCTTGTCAACAACCCTGTTTCCGCACAACCCATGTCCTGGTAACTAACGCAATGATAGTGTCCGTGCTCACACTGTCCGGTTCGCTTCACTTTCCCCATCTTGTCTCTTCTCTTCCCCCAACTCGAACTCCAACCGCCCAGCTGCCCGAGCTCTTGAGACATTTTACACAAACTATTGAATCATGGTCTTTCCTGGAAGATTTAGTTCAGGCTGTCTGCGCTGTCGACAGCGCAAGG
>JABCJV010000602.1:0-84085 GCA_013184325.1 Fusarium luffae | reverse complement strand
AGAAAGGAAAGGAGGAAGAGAAGAGATGAAAAGGAGGGGGGGATGGGGTTGTGTTGTAGGTTCCGTCAGATCAGGGCATCATACGTAGGCTGTTGAGTGAGGGGAGGGGAAGGAAGGCACGGGCGGGGTGGGGGCATCATCCCACCAAATGGAAGCTTCAAGTCAATTGATGCTGTCATGATACGACAAATGATATGACAGACAATTTCTAGTACTGACAATTAATTAATCCCTCTTTTTGACTATCCTCAGATTGATACCAAATTAATAAATAATTGACTCCCATCTCTTGCAGTACCCAGACCCTCAGGTGAAGCTCAGCTATAACCCCTCCAATGACAACATCCCTCTACGCCATGCTTACTAGCATCCATGCTTCAAAGCTCCAGCTATCAAACAGCCCCGCCAACAAGCTTCACTTTTTTTTTTCTTACTGCCGATTTCTAATTAGTTAACTGCCAAATTCAATTTTTTACTGATAAACTTCTAATCATCAAGGTTATGCTGACTGAACTTTTCTTGTCCTTTCGTCATGTCTCCATAATCAAACAGCTGCGTCATCGTGTCCAACTTCCGGTTATGCCGGACAGACGCCGTAGTTGTCCCGCATCAGCTCCGGACATGTTATCGGAGAAGAAATAGCCTGAAAGTAGAGACATTATTGACTGACACACCGCGGTGACTGCCCCCAACCTTTTCGGCGAGATTAGCGACATCGTGAGATGTAAAAATGCCTCAGGAAACCGTTTCTCACGGTATGAGTGAGGTACATATTCACGCATAAGCACACCTGTTTCTATAAAAAGCCTGTGTGGCCGAGTGGTTAAGGCGGTAGTTTTAAGTTCTCCTTACTTAAAACACTACTACAGTGATGTTCGCGAGTTCGAATCTCGTCGCAGGCAAATGATGATTTTCTTTTGCTTCATCATTCTTTTTGTTCTTTTGCTTTTGCTTTGTGTTACTGGAGTTGCTGAACTGGTTGTTGAGTGGAGATGGTGGTGGTTTAGGTGAGTGGGCCAAAAGTGGTAGATGGGGGATGCTCGGGATGACTCTGGATGGGTTCAGTAGGTTTGTGAATATCCTCTTTGAATGGTATGTCGTTGTGAAAAGCCAGATGGCTTCAAAAGATGGGCACTGTGTTTGTCGCTTTAGAAGGAACAGAGCATGCTTTGTAACCAAGACAGCCATCTCACAATCGGTCCAAGATTAATCATTGTATCAACCAACACCTACACCTACACCAAACACAGTCAAGCTAACCTCACATCCCATACTCAACTATATATCACTCAATTGCCAATCACAATGTTATAAACGTCAATGTTCTTTTCATTATACTCATTGATGCCATAGCAACCCTGACGAAATGACCAAACCTTTTCTACACCATCTAAGCACCCTGCTTATAAAACACGCACATATTCCTTACTCATCATCCTCCTCAGACTCCTCATCCTCGACCTCAGGTTCAGAAACAGCCTCCTCCTTCTTTCCATTAACAGCTGTTGTCTCGGTAGCAGCACCACCCTCCTTCTCGAGTTGCAGCCACTCATCCCACTCAGGGAAGAGATCCTCGTCTTCACCGGGGACACCGATCAGCTTGGCTACTCTAGCCTTCTTGTTCTTCTCGAGATTCTCCTTCCACTGGTTAACTACCGGCACGGTGAGACTGGGCTGGTAGGTTTGGCTGAAGAGGACTGCTTCGGGGAGACGGCCTGTTTCGGTAAGGATCTTTGTGCAGGCCTCGACGTTGCCGAGGAGCCATTGGCATTGGAATGCGACGTTGTGAGATCCAGCCTCTTGGGCTTGGGCGGCCAGGGCTTCCAAACCATCTCGGTCGCCTGTTGATGAGTGCAGAAGCAGCAAAGATCCGAGATCCTTGGCGTGAGTAAAGCACTCAGCAGCAAGAGTGACGTCCCAAGCTGATAGAGCAGCGTCACCAACAGTCTTCCACTTGTGATCAGCATTAGCCTCACGAGCGAGATCCAGAGCAATAGCAAGCTCATTCAATGCTAGGGCAAGATCAAACTTGTGCTCAGGATCTGTGGCGACCTCCAACGCAAGCTCCTTGTGACCTTGTCCTTCCAAGAATCGAGCAATCTTGTTGAGCTGGTCGTTGGGAATGGTTGGTAGGAGTTCAGCAGCTGTCTCCATGTCCTCTCGGAGAACAAGAGTCTGGTACTCGAGAACTGGGAGAGAAAGACCGAAAGAAGTAACGTTGACATCCTTGTCGGCAAGGTAGATTCGGGAGTCGCGCTGGATGTAGCCCAGGATGTACTGGGCCTTGTCGAAGTGGGAGATGGTGTAGGTTTGGTCACCGACGAGGTAGTTGAGTCGGTTGGTGCTGTTGGTGTAGATGAAGCAGTCACCGATCCATTCACCAGTTCGTACACTATTTCGTTAGCAGGGGGATTTGGGGGTCGAAATATTGGGTACTTACGACTCGCTGATGTCTGTGATAACCTCAAAGGCAGCCTCGACACCATCCTCCTCAACTTGTCCAGACTGAACAGCCTCAACGTAGTTCTCACGAGAGAATCGGAGAACGTAGTAAGTATCCTCACAAGCAATCGTGACAAGCTCTCCGCTATCGGACCAGTAAACCTCCTTGGGCTCGACTTCAATTCTTCGGACAAGACCACCAGTAGCCCAGTCAAAGAATGAAACACCACCTTGTCCAGTAACACCGAGAAGAACACCACCGTGGAGCTTCTCAGCCTGGAAACCAACATCGAGACCACCAGGCTTTTCAACAAAGTTCTTGAAGATCTTGACGCTCATGGCAGACTCTCGAATGGCAAAGTCATTGCTGTTCTCCTTGGAAGCCCAGACAAAGTCGAGTGCTGAACCGAAAGCCTTGTTACGCCATGCAAGGGCAGTGTAGATGATGTATTCGCCATCACCACACACGGAAACGAATCGACCGTTGGGAGAGTGGATGAGTGTCTGAGGGTAGACTTCGCAAGTGCCGAGATCCTTGACGGGGAGAGAGATGGGCTCGTTATCCTTAATAGAGGCGTCTATAAACGATGTTAGCGTAGTTCAAGTCAGGGGTATCAACATGTCAGGTTTATGTCAGAGATGTCAAGTACTCACCTCCTCCCTTGATAATAGAAGAGACAACCTCGTTGTGTCGAGCCCAGATGAGCTTGCCAGATGTATCCATAGACACAGCAGGCTCCTCACGACCAAGCTTGACAACAACAGCACCATCATCAAAACCAACAGCAACACCCTGCTTGCCCTTTTGATACGAAACACACCAAGCTCGCTCCAGACTGTAGTTGAGAGATTGCTCGAATCGGTAGGTGTTGGCGTGCCATATTCTTATCGTACCGTCCTCGGAACCGGAAATGATTACTGGCAATTCGGGATGGTAGCAAGCGAAAGAGACATTGTTGGTGTGTCCTTCAAGGGTGGCGATCAGGGACTTTGTGGTGTAATCCCAAATCTTGACGGTTCGGTCGTCGGAAGTGGTAAGGAGATAGGGCTTGTCAGAGTGAGGGTAGTAGTCGACATGGTTAACACCCTTTGTCTCGTGAGCCTCGAGGGTGAAGTTGGGAGTAGAAGATCCAAGACTCCAGATCTTGACAGTTCTGTCAAGACAAGCTGAAGCAAAGGTGTTTGTGTCCTTGGGGTTGATGGCAAGACCCATGACATAGTGACCATGACCCTCAAAGACTTGTACACACTTCCATCCCTTCTCCCAATCCCAGAGCTTGATGGTCATGTCATCGGAGGCAGTCAGCACGAAAGGCTGTGTGGGGTGGACTGCAATCGCTCGAATGTAATCGGGGTGCGCCTCGAAAGAGGTGATCTTCTCGGAAGTGTTGTAGTTGTAGACTCGTAGTTGGAAGTCATCGGAACCGCAGACAATCCAGTTTTTCCTGGCGATGAATCGACCGGCGCGAACAGGGACATCGGTGAGCTCAAAGGTCTTGACGATCTGTTGGGTTTCGTGGGACCAGATGTAGACGTGGCCTGAGTTGTTAGTCAAGCACACCTTATTGAGAAGGAGACATACCGCTGTAGAGGGTTGTGAGAATCCATGGCTCGTGAGGGTGAAAGTCAATGCCCTTGACTCGCTCACTGCGAGCATAGAGCTGGCGCTGTTGCGAAACGTGTCAGCTCAGGTCGCATATTCAAGCTTGAAGCTATCCGGGTATCGCTTTCCACAGCACATCATAACACCAATGCTGATGGCCGACAAAAGCGCCCGCAAATCTTCACTAACCTTGACGTCTAACTTCATCTTGTGCTATGTCGTCGCTGTCGCGTTGCGCAGAGTTGAAGTTGCAAGCTGTCCAGCAAGGGCGGTGATATCTAAGGTAGTGGGGTCAACGGCAGGAATCCCTGGAGGAGCCTACCATGCGGGACGTGGTCACAAATAAAAAGAGTCGATAGGGAAAAGAACAGAAATACAGTGTAGAGTCAAAACGCTAATCATCAATCGTGTCGATTTTGAATTGACAATGTGGCTTGAGCTCTTGAATTTGGAGCTCCCCAAAATGTAAAGTATCCTGCCAGCCTGGCCATCCCATTGAATTGAATGGCCATGTGTTGTTGTGGCCTGAATTGTAAGGTTTCACCTCCTTATCCCTTATCGCAGGGATGATCCAGAAAAGGGGGGTTATAGGGTAGGGAGAGTGAGAAGAACAATTAGTTGTTGGTCTTTCTTCATGTAATTATTTTACTACTATTTCTGATGTCTCTGGTACTTGTTATGCTTTTGGTAGAGTTGTCAATCACTGTACTTGGCTGTGGTGTTCAGCATAATTAAGCTCCTATCATCTGCCACTGTAATCGAACCTCATGAAGCTTGGTTTTGAACATTTCCATGGATCTCAAACAAGTTTCGTAGTGGACCAGATCTCAACCCCTTATGCACAATTGATCTAAATCTGGAAATTCACTCTGGTCACTTCATGATATCCCCCAATTGTTACCATTCGACACGCGTCGTCAAAAGTGTGGCTGTACAAGAGATCCAAGTACATACTAATTACAGTACACCCTCAATTGGGCTCTGGATTGGGCAGACTTCAAGTCTTGACATCAAACAGTGCACACAAAAACTAGCCTCCCCATCTCATTTACCCCTTATACTCATAGACTGCCAACTGGAAACTGCTTAAGATCAACAAAGCTAGAGCCCGCGTAGTAGGTAGCTTTTGACAGCCCAGACCATAATTCCCCACAGTTAAAAGCTCCTGTGTTGCAGACTGAGACACTGTGCTTACAGCACTTCAACAGCGTTACAAGGTCACTACCTCACAGTGCATATGCCCCCTGGAATAGCTATCATCCCAGGTCCACGGTCCACCGCCACGGCACGGCTCCCCTTCTTTCCATCCCCGTTCAACTACTTCGTCTTGGTGCCTTTTGCTTCGCCTCCTCCTCATACCTGAACCTCCAACCCTCTCAATCTTCTTTTCCCTCATCTTGCCTTCGATCTCTTTCCTTTCAGATCGTCGGCGCAAAACAGAATTTGCTCCTTTTTCCTTTTCGACTCGCGAAACCTTTCGACTAAAAGCGGCCGGTCTACGCTCTCTCTCTCCACGTTTATATGCGGGGTTACAAATCATCCACTTGAATCCTTCTAACCATCAGCCTTTTTGCTTGATCAGGAGTTTGTCAGCGAGCGCACGTCTTGGGAGATCATCTCTGCGATTACACTTCTAGTCGACTGCACCTTTCGGATACATCGTCAACAGTCGCAGCCATGTCTTGGAAGCTTACCAAGAGTATGTTTACATTTCAAGGTCTATCGGTCGCATGCTAACAACCATCAGAGTTAAAGGAAACCCATCTGGGTCAGACCTTGAGTCCATTCTCTCGATCACCGTCTACTTCTACAATCACCGACAAGGAGAAGGAAGCTCAAGCCAGCGGTGCTGTCACTCCCACGACCGAAAGTGCTATAGGTGAGCATATCATACTGGGTTCAAAGTCAATGACTGACGTGAATAGCCGCTTCTGAGGCCATGACGCAGGCTCCCGTAGTTAAGCCCCCCAAGCCCGGTATCCTCGTCGTCACCCTTCATGAAGGTCAAGGATTTTCCCTTCCCGAGCAGCACCGAAGTGCGTTTGCCTCATCACACCAAGGATCGATGTCCTCTGGAAGCGCTCTTTCAGGGTCTGTCCGACCTAGTTCTTCACAACGCGCGGGTGGTTTCAACGGAAGGCCGCAATCTTCTGCTGGTGGCTTCAACGGTATCCCTACAAACCACGGTCGAATTTCTGGCAAGTACATGCCATACGCCCTCCTCGATTTCGACAAGGTCCAGGTTTTTGTCAACTCGGTCGACGGAAACCCCGAGAACCCTCTCTGGGCTGGTGGAAACACTCAGTACAAGTTTGATGTTTCAAGAGTGACGGAACTCGTCATCCACCTGTACATGCGAAACCCTTCGGCACCACCGGGATCCGGACGAAGCCAGGATATCTTCCTCGGTGTCGTTCGTATCAACCCCCGATTCGAAGAGCGACAGCAGTACGTGGAGGACCCCAAGGCCAGCAAGAAGGACCGCGAAAAGGCAGCTGCCGAACACGCAGCGCGTGGCGGCCATCAAGGCGCCGAGTGGGTTGACGTGCAGTACGGAACCGGAAAGATCAAGGTTGGTGTCGAGTATGTCGAGACCCGAGCAGGTAAGCTCAAGATTGAGGATTTCGAACTTCTCAAGGTTGTCGGCAAGGGCAGTTTCGGCAAGGTTATGCAGGTGCGCAAGAAGGACACGAACCGAATCTACGCCCTCAAGACAATCCGCAAGGCACACATCATCTCGCGATCCGAAGTCGCCCACACACTCGCCGAACGGTCTGTGCTGGCGCAGATCAACAATCCGTTTATTGTGCCTCTCAAGTTTAGTTTCCAGTCACCAGAGAAGCTGTACTTTGTTCTCGCGTTTGTCAACGGAGGAGAGCTGTTCCACCATTTGCAAAAGGAGCACCGATTCGACGTCAACCGATCCCGTTTCTATACCGCCGAGCTTCTGTGCGCCCTCGAGTGTCTGCACGGATTCAGCGTTATCTACCGAGATCTCAAGCCCGAGAACATTCTTCTCGATTACCAAGGTCACATTGCTCTTTGCGATTTTGGTCTTTGCAAGCTTGACATGAAGGATGAGGACCGAACCAACACCTTCTGTGGTACACCCGAGTATCTCGCCCCCGAACTGTTGATGGGACAGGGTTACAACAAGACGGTTGATTGGTGGACTCTTGGTGTTTTGCTGTACGAGATGTTGACGGGTCTTCCACCGTTCTACGACGAAAACACCAACGAAATGTACCGCAAGATTCTATCAGAGCCACTTCACTTTTCTGATGTGGTTCCTCCGGCTGCCAAGGATCTTTTGACCAAGCTTCTCAACCGTAACCCTGAAGAGCGATTGGGAGCCAATGGATCAGCTGAAATCAAGGCTCATCCTTTCTTCCATGCTATTGACTGGAGGAAGTTGCTTCAGCGCAAGTACGAGCCTACCTTTAAGCCCAGTGTTGTAAGTATTTCGTCTCTGTCTCAATTCGACTCGACTAACATTTTCAGGCCGACGCTCTGGACACTGCCAACTTTGACCCCGAATTCACTTCAGAAGCACCTCAAGATTCTTACGTCGAAGGACCCATGCTATCTCAGACAATGCAGAACCAATTCCAAGGATTCAGCTACAACCGACCAATTGCTGGACTTGGAGATGCAGGCGGTAGTGTCAAGGATCCATCATTCGTTGGTAGTCTGACAGACAACCGATAAGGGTCTACGGATTATCGATAGATAGGCGATGGAGGACAAGCATGGACTGACTTGGGCAGGATACCAGTCTGTGGAGAGGAGATTTTGGGAAATACCGTGTAAGGGAACACGACAAGCTAGAGGATGAGATGAAAGATGAGGATGAATGTAGATAAGAAGCCTGCTTTGCTTTGGCGCGTTTGGAGTTTGATACACTCGTTAGTGGATTTGATGCCGTAGTTATGTTACTGTCTCATGTTCGCGAATTATGAGTCTTTGCATGTGAAGTGATGTAGATGACGGGTGACAGTGAAGAATGAACGTGTTGTGACTGTTTGACGGCCTCTGTGTAGTTCCGCTCTTCAGCAAGGCACCTTTTATTTCTCCACAACCTTGAGTATGAGTGACTTTTGGATAGGCTGAAAATACGATGACTCTCATGCAGATGCCCATCTCCCGTTGAGAAGCTAACTTATTCTGGACATAAGTTGCTAGGCTGACTGTCAGCTTGCTCCAGCTGCAACCTTAATGCAGAATGCCTTGTTCAATAATGTCCATTTTTAGCTGCTATGGCTTCAAACTAACTCAGCAACACTTACGAGGCCTCTCTTGGCGTTTCCATTGTCAATTCTTGGCTTCAATGCATCGTGAGATGTTGACGTTAGTTAATAGAGTTTCAATGGACAACCGTAGACGCGGGGATGCAACCATGACTTATTCATGTAAGACATGGCTAAACCAACCGCTGTGGCGTTACTTGGACAATGAATAACAACAAAGACTTCACAAGCACGTTTAGGCGAGTTTGTTGGCAGAAAGAAAAGTGTTGTATTAAAAACTATTAATCTTAAGCCAGTCCATCAATTACCACAAATTTAGAGAGCAGCAACGACACCGGCAACGGCAGCAGCAGCGACGTAGAGGAGACCACCCTTGGCAGAAGCAGCACCGTTCTCAACCTCAGAGGGAGAAGTAGAGGTAGGCTTGGCACCAGAGGGAGTAGCAACAGGGGTGTTGTGCTCCTCAACCTTGGTAGAGACAACAGGAGGAACAATAGCGGTGGCAGCAGAGCCAGTAGCGCTGGTGAGGCTGCTAGGCTTGTCCTCGGTGGCAGTAGCAGTGCACATGGGAACCATGCTGGCGAACTGAGCAAGCTCAGGGCACTCCTTGACAGCAGACATGATGTCCTCGCTGTTCTTGGCGTACCAGGAGATGATGTCGGCAGAGTAGGAAGAGTACTCGGCGGACAGAGAAGCGGGAGTGCTGAAGTCGCAGGGGTCGGTCTGGGGGTTCTCGAGGAGATCGGAGACGATCTCGGGGGCGGGAGTGGGGACGCCCTGGGCGAGGTCAAGAACGGCGGATTGACACTCGGGGGTGATGTCGCCGAGAGAGGGGAGGCCGGTCTGGCGAGGCTCAATGGCGGCGCGCTTCATGATGGGGTTGGCCATGAAGTTGACGTTTGCCGAGACGGCGGTGGCCAGGAGGGAGGCGATAACGACGGACTGCATTTTGATGGATTTGTTGTCTAACGAGTGAAGACTTAATTATTGTATAGTTGGTGATGAATAAAAGAGTAAGAAAGAAAGGGGACGGGAGAGCTTTATGTACTTGAGAGCTAGTCCAATGCTGGGGTAATGAACTATCACACCAGGCAGTCCGTTCTAGCCTCTAGTTTCTAGGCAGTAGGCAGGCAGCTCTATCCTACTGGGCTCACCGCTGGGACGCACCTTTCCTAGTAGAGACTAAAAACAAGGACGAGTGCCCAGCCTTGTGCATATGTCATATATCAAGGTAACTTGAAACTCTTCAGGGGTTGAAAAAGCAAACAATAACCATTCAGATCAGTTATTCACTGCATGCCCGGCTTACAGTGACCAGTTTTACCGTCCACAATGAGACCCAGTAGCGTTGGCAGTGAGACATTTCTTGTTATGTTGATCAATTCTTGGGACATGTCATAACTCCCGATAGTGCAGCTTGGAACTAAGCCTTGGCGCTTACGAGCTGAATCCATCGCATCGACGATCAACAGAACAATAAACAATGGTGTCTACACTAACAGCTTCGCCTGCAACTAAAAGCTTCGCCGAATATACAAGAGTCAGTGTAGCTTCGCTTATCACTCATTAAACAAACTCTTACTAGGCAATGATTCGATTAATTAGTGATATTAGTCTAGAGTATCCTCCCCCTGAAATTAAATTAATTCCACCGGACAAAAGTAAAAGTCAGAGCGTTAAATCCGCCACATCGTTTGGCTGAAACCCCTAACCCAGCTGTGAATACCTAATTAGGTTTAGTTCTGCATTGACCTTTGAATCCTTCAATGGAACCAAACCAAACCAATTCCTTGTATACTACCAAAATCAAGAAGTAACAATCATGTGATGTAGCAATCATGCTCATAGTGACTGACCAGTGCCTGAGGATCAATTGCACGTTCCAAATGCACTCTGACATCCACTACCGCAATACTCACTCGTCCTCCCACACCATCCAGCCCGAGAACAACATGGATCCCACTGATCACACTTCTTCCCACCAAACGAAGAACCGCACCGTCCCGGATTAGCTTCAGTCGGCTCCGGTGTTCCCGGCTCCGAAACGCCACTGCACGTACCGAATACAGGCTGACATCCTCTCCCGCAGTGTGCATCTGTACTGCCGCACCATCCGTTCTGCGAACAGCACGTTTCTCCATTAAATTCGCCTCTGCACGTTGCGCCTCCGTGGCGAGATCCGCAGCGACCATTTGTCGTCAAGGGAAATGTTGCAGAGCTTGTGGCGGCTGTCGTAGTCGTTGAGGCTGAGCTGGGTGTTACTTGGCGATACCAGTTTTCTTTCGGGTCTTGGAGACATTCGCCGACTGTTACGCCACGGAAGTTGTTGCGCTTGAGGGACTTGAGCATGTACTCTGTGAGATTGTACACGCTTTGATACACGGGATCATGCTCGATGTGAAGCCACTTGTTACTAGCAGGACTCTTGCCCTCAACGGTAGAATCCCAGATTTGTTTGGATGTACCGATAGTATTCGGACTATCATGCAGATACCCCTCGGTATCCAGGTTAAAGTACGTAACATGGTATCCCAATTCACCTAGCCAAGCATCGGTGGTAGCGTTGCTGGCTGAGTAAGGAGGACGCATGTAGGTAGGGAAGTAGCCTAGGATATCTGCAAAGGCGATCTCGTTGAAGATCATCTGGTTCCAGAATTTAGAACGGGATAAAGTTGTGAGACGTTGGTGGGACCAGGTGTGGGAGGCGATTTGGTGGCCGTCGCGGACCATGCGGCGGATTAGGCTGGGCCAGGGTGTTGCTGCGTCGTTGATTGCGCCTTTGCCTAGGTTGCGGCCTGTGATGTAGAATGTTGCTTTGACATTGTAGGTCTGTGAAGTCAGTGTCCGTCTTGTATATGGTGATGGGTGGGCTTACTTGGAGGAGATCGAGAAGATCTTCAGTGTAGGTGTATGGTCCGTCATCGTATGTCAACGCAATATCTCCATTGCGATTACAGCGATAGATAGCCTGGCCGTAGGGAATACTTCCGATCTTTGGTCGAGCAACGTTTGTGGTGTCTGGTCCTTTGGGTCTCACGTTTGCATCGCAGCCAGGACCGTACTCGATTTGGCATGAGGGAGCAGAGCAGTAGAGGTATCCAGTTCCACACCAGCTGTCAAATGTCAGTCCCATACAAGAGGCAGTAGGTAGTAAAAGGAAGTATTGAAGAGGGAGGCAAACTTACCCAGCGCTAGAACAGCATTCACCAGCAGCACAAACTCCTCCAAATCCCGTACCACACCGTCCAGCTTGTCTCTTCTCAAGACCAAGCACACTACGGAGATTAGGGATAGCAAGAACATAACTAGCCAAAAAGGCGACGAGGAAAGCGAATTGACTCTTCATCTTGAAACGAGTGACTGTAACGAATGGATGCCTCAATGATAGGCGGTGGTATTGCCTTGTACTCGAAAGGCTTGGCTGTTGAGTATCCCATTGTGGTGACAGTCGAGGTTTATATACCTACTTATCGATGCATGCTCATGGGGTTACTTTCCTCTCTTTACTGAGGAGGTAAATCTTGCGGAAAAAGGAATATTTCGATATGCAGTGATATTGTCTCCAACGTGCAGAATGGCGCAAGCCATTTTATATGCACTTACAAGGGGATAACCCTGTATTCTTGCATGTACTTTTGAGGCCTTCTTCAGCCGCGCCAATATTGTCAATACTTTATCTGCACAAGGTGCTGTTGAACGCTGGTGGTTCTTGCATAGAGAGAAGAGGTGTCCTCGTAAATACTGCATAAACACGTGTCACAAGAAATATGTTGTGCGAGAAACGTTATCTTTTCGGAGAGTTTATACGAGTGTTGCAGGGCGGAATTGTATGAGGCGAGAATGACATCCATGAAAGAGTCTTGAGTGAAAATGGATTGGTTGATAGAGATCGAGAACGTTGCTTTTGGTGAGAGGGTACGAGAAGCACACAGACAAATGAGGAGAAACGCTCCGAACAAAAAGAAAGATCTGCAACATGGTAGCTGAAAGAAGCCTCAAGGATGACATGACTGAAAGGAACATGCAGCTGAGAGTAGCATTGTTGAGAAACCTGCATCCTCGAATACTGTAAGCGAAGTCTAGGATGTATGTAGCTGAACACGGCCCGGAAATAACATGGCTGACAAAACGTCCATCCAATATCGATGATCTGATCAGCCTCCATAAGCGGTACCTTGCAGCTGATAACCGAGACTCTTAAGTAATTGGAAGATGGAATTCTCGGTGTGCAGAATTTTAAATTATGCTTAATAGGTGGCTTTATGTAATTGTTTTCATAGGATAATGAGGGGTGGTTATCATGCTGGAGACAATTGATTGGTGTTAACGGCGCTTTGGTGGTATTGTGTTGGTTGTCGAGTATTGCTTTGTTGGTGAGGAGGAGGGTCAAGACGGGACGGGAGGAGGCATGGTGGCTAAATATAGATCGTCAACGATTTGAAGTTGCATGCAGATCTGTCGGAGCGTTAGATCCGTTATAGAGATTGTAACGTTCATTAACAAGTAAGTTCAAGGTGTGGTGTAGACGTTGTCCGTCAGTCAGTTATAGAGAATTAAGTTCAATACCGCTCAACAAGTTCATCACCAGTCAGAGCATAAATCATCAGCAGTCCATATAGATCCAACAAACCACAGGCTATTCAATTACAATTATATCATTATACAACTTTTAATCATCCATATCCCCATTTAAGCACTGGCAGTACGCTCAGCTGCCTCACCAGGCTTCTCATCCTCAACAAGGTTCTGCTGATCAGTGAGCTTGGGGTTACGCAAGCACAGAGAAAACCCGATAAGAGGGATACACAGGCAGATACCGGTAATCACAAGCAATCGCTGCACATGCTTGTACGCATCAATCATGGCATCGCGCTCAGCAGTACCAACGGGGAAGTCGATGATGGCAGACAAAGGCTGAGAGTAGGTGTACACAGCAAGAGTCTCGTTGCCGAAACTGGAAAAGGCAGATTCCAAGCTGCCGGGGAGGACCTGGGTCCAGATTGCTCCGGCTACTGCGTTGCCCATGGCGGATCCGACTTGGTAGAGAGCGAGGTAAAGACCTGTCATGACGGCAAGACGCTCGTGGGTAACGTAGGCTTGCAGAGAGGCCTGGGCGGGGTAGGGGAACATACCTCCTGCGATACCGAGGAGGATTTGTGCGCCGATGACACCGGATTGGTTGGATTTGCTTTCGTCACCTCGGTAGCGGATGAGGAGACCGAAGGCGACAAGGAAGAGACATGTGCCTGATACGATAAAGATCTTGAAGCGGCGCACCTTGTATACGATAAGGCCGAGGATTGTGCCGGTGATGACACTGGCGAACGAGTAGAGAGACTGAACTCGAGTAGCGGCCTTGATGCTAAAGTTGAAGGAGACTTGGAGGACGGTGTAGAGGTAGTCGCCTTGCATTGTCCAGGCAAAGTTGAGCATGCATGCGATACCCATGGGAGCCCAGACGGAGCGGTCCTTCATGTGGTGGAAGGGAACAAGGGGGTGAGGAGCACGGAGTTCCCAGATGACGAACACGGGAATGCAGACGAAGCCGATGACTAGAGGGGCAACGATTTGAGGGTCTGACCACTTGCTCTCGAAACCACCAGCGATGGTAAGAGGGACGAGAAGGAGTGCGAAGCAGGCAATAAGAAGAATTACTCCGATGATGTCGAGAAGCCAGAAGAGTTCAACAGTGAAGCTCTTGAGACCGAGTTGCTGGAAAGATGATCGGTATCCAGTGAGATGACCCTGCTTCTTTGCGCGATGACCAACGACGAGAAGGCTGATGATAAGAGGAAGGGCGCAGACGGGGTAGATGATGCACCACATGCCGATTCCCCATCGCCAAGAAGTAACGCCCAGAACAGCAGCTGTAACATCACCACTAACCCAAGTGTTGATGATAAAGGGCAGAGCGGGGATGTAACTGAAGAACAGACGAGACCTGACAGAAGTGATATCTCCGATGATGACTTCGACCAAGAGAATAATCATGGTATATCCAATCTGGTAAATAACCGCACCAGCAGAATACGTATCAAGATTCTGCGACGCAGCCTCAATGACCGTTCCGATAGTATAGAAAAAGACCGAAATGCAAATAAGTTCCACACGACCAAACACATCAGCGATCTTGGCAGCAGTGGGTTGGGCAGCTGCTGCGATGACGGCTCGGAGAGTGTTGACGGAGGATTGCAGAGAGTGTTCCTTGAACTCGTTCAGCGCGGAGGGTTGATAAGCGTAACGCACGGTTCCATCAAGACCGTAAGCATAAGCGATCAGGAAGACACCGAAAAAGATAAAGATGCGGTCGGTCATGTTAATGACCTCTGACATGGCCTTGATACGCTGGACACCGGGCGATGTGATGTCGCGCACGGCGTCGGCGGGGGTTTTGGCCTCATGGGAGGTTTCGTTTGTTTCTTTGACGGACATGGCCACCAAGAGTATCAGTAACACTACTAGAGAAGGGTATACTGAGGAGGGAAGATGGTGGCATGCTGGGGGATGGGCAGGTTTTAAAAGCTCGAGTGATGGTAGGATGGGTGTGGATCAAGAGATTGATTAGATAACTCTAAGTTTTTTGATGTAGGGGACGATGTTGGGTCTGATAGGGTGAGAGGGGTTGTGGAGCATGGGACCATTGTGCGCTAGGGGGTTAATTAGCGCATTTAGGGGATTTAGTGATGGAAGTGGCGGAGAAATTTTGATGTCTTCAGTGAACAATGGTATTGTGTGCTGCAAGACCTTCTGTATTTTATCACCTATGTTTCGTCGGGATATCCTTGAGTTCCAGGTTGTTCAGCTATCAACGTTCAACTCGATTACTACAATACCAACAGCAAGGTTCGGATAGTGATGCAACTGTAGCACCCGATATCACCCTCGGAATCCAAGGATCAACAACAGTGGAACACACTTCTTGGCGTTAGTCAAAAGTGAGCCGACCATCTTTCCTATACAAGTCAAGGGTCCGGCAATAGCTGCCTAGAGCTGTCCATCCATCCTTTGACTAGAAAGCTGTGCAGCGGATTCGCCGATGCCAATGCAAGCACTCAAGCTGGGAAAAGATTTTCAGTCTTCGGAGGGTTCCGTTAAAACGTTACAACCAGTGAGACACTCCATTAAACCTAGACTAGAAGACCGGTCAGAGGCTAATGGACCCATAAGAAGAACAGAGACATCTTAAGTGGAGGAAACAGGCGATGTTCGGACGCATGGATCGGACTTGAGCCGCAAAAGGGAATAAACACTGATTGATAACAATCTCATTACGGATGTACTTACTCCAAATGGGATGTCTTTCCACGTTGTCGGTATCCTTGGCGATGAAAATTTTTGTCAACGACATCCACTGAGTTTGGTCTAGATTGATTAGGCGGATAGAGAATCAGACTATCAATACGAGTGAACCATTTAGGCTTGACTGACAGGGAATGACCCGGAGAGAAGCTGAAGCTAAGAGGGAAACAGTATCCCACGGCAGATGGTGGGTCGTAGTAAATCTTACGTTACGGGAATATCACTGACATGATGTTGTTCAGCTGTGTATATCGAGATTGATAACCAGCTGTTGCATCAATCAACCCACACGTAGATCTCCCCTGCAGAATTAATCGCCATTGCGATATCGGCTGGCGCAGGGACTAATGCGTTGGAAATTCAGGTTCACATTCCAGTCGGTTCAGCCACGTTTCGTAATCTTATCTGATCAATCAGTTGATGCGATGCGAATTGACTTTATTCCCAACGTCTTGGCGCTGCGGATTTGGCTTGCTTTGGTCTAGTATGTCTTCATAGTCATGCAAATAGTTTCCTGGGTGGCTTTGCTAACAAAAATTTGTTGCCTTTTTGCTTGGCGAGAGCTTTGTGGTTTCTTTGCCACTTTGTCTTTACTGATCAGCTGCACTGCAATCTAGGTCTGCCATCTGTTTGCGTTTGGTGTTTTCTTTGACCTACCTATCTCAGGGTTTGTTCTCCTCGTTTTCGTTTCCAGTTGCAGCTTGCTGGTCCATTGATCGCTTATTCATAACGCAGGGAAGACATCTCCTCAAGGTCGGCGAAGTGATGTATCTCGGCGCAGATCAGCGGCAAGTCAACAAGACGACAGATATCTGTCCCCGTATAATGCCTTCCCCGAATACTTTCCCCTGCCTCTTTTGGGTATCTCCATTTGCGGTCCACCAGCTTGACAGAGATATGTTTCAAAGTTTTGTAGTCCTCATCTGGATCTTCAGGGAAAGCAATGCTCGCAAGACTGTCGATCGTCTGCTCATCAAGCACAACGGAAAAGTCGTAGCGTCTAGGCCCTCTAGGTCTGTTGAGGTTATCTTTAAAGATTCTCTGGCTCTCTCTCTCCCAGTCCATGTCAGCGGGAAACAGCCGAAGAGAGCGGACGTAGGCATTCAACTCCTCTCTGATACGGTCGTCGGAGGCATCTTCCAATAGATCTTTATCTTTGATGACTTTGATTTCAAGACGCTTGAATACCTCTGTTGCAAATGCCTTAGACCGAGGGTATAGGAGGAGATAACGATGAATAGTCTCGACTAGGTTGGTAACGGCCTGGTCGATATTTTGTGCAGCCTTGTCGGAGTAGGCTGTCACCATAACGACAGGGCCCCAGGTCGGCTCACCATCAACCTCGCCGTCTTCAGTCCAATCCCTTCTGACGAGTTCGCTCTCGCTGGTGAGCAAGTTGAAGAGTTCTTTGGCATCATTTTCCACGTCCCCCCTAGAGCTGGCGTCGGGTAGCTGCTGCTGTAAAGCCTCAACCGATTGGAAGTGTCGATGTGTTTCGACGTCAGCGCCTGGCCCAAACGCTTGCACGGCAAAGTGACGCTCCTGGGGCACGGGCCGAGTTTCAAGAGTTGGGTCGCGTGGCGGTAGAAGGACTGGTTCTCTTCTTCCGCCGCGGCCAGTCATCCTGTCGAATTGCTCATGTAGGGGTAGGAATTTATGTGAAGAAGATGGTACGTGATGTTCAGCCGAAAGTGATTGCGAGGGATACACCGCTTCACAGTAAGTTAATGTGTTGCCTCAGGCATTATTATTTACAAGCTATATCCATGTACTTGTTGATTGTTAGTTGTTAGCATACCTGTTACCTAGATGCAATAGATGTAATTTCATCCCGGACTGAGACTCTTTGTCGTGTTGTTGTTGTCAAGCCTCCAAACTCACAATTTTGACGACATGACGTGTACAACAGTCTTTGGACTTGTCAAACATGTCGTCAATGGCTTGTGTTCACGCTTCTCTCAACTTGTCCAGACTTTGAGCTACGCAGGGGTTTAACCATGACGACCAAGAAACGCCTTTGCCCCTTTGTGATAACTCGAAAAGTGGCTGATCATGGATATTATCTCAGTCATTCTCACCACAACAATTCCGACTCAGCCAAGTGTCTTGACGCGCCTTAAAAGTGCTGAATCTAAATGCGCAACTACGAGCAATCTGTATCTCATGATATTTACTGTTTTGACTCTCTTATGTAATATTTAACAAGAAGTTCAGGCAGTTGCTGCAGGTGTAATGCAACTGCCCAGTGACTGCCAAATGTGGTCGACAAGTTCCTTCTTGCCAACTTCGTTTCACCTGCTTGCTACTTCCTCAACTCTCTCTTGCGGCACTATGAAACCTCGACTTTCCTTCACACTTTCACTTCTTCATCATTCACCTTCTGGGCCCAAGGCAAACTACGCGATGTTTTCACTTCTGATTGTTTACCTGTTTGTGCCGCGCTTTCCAGGCAGCTGTCGTGGATATTCGTCATGCAATCAAGGATTCGCTCAGGCCTGGCGAGACTGGATGCAGCCAATATGTGCCTATATATCAGGCTGAAGACTTCTTACTGAGTACTCCCCAAAGTCAGACTTCATTGTTCTAATAATATCAGTGAATCCTCCTTCGATACTCCCGTCTGCCGGTCAGGTCTGACCACAATGGCACCCGCAACTGATGAAGCAGATCATCGCTTGTACCCACCTCTCGATCGCAACAGTCGAGAGATTCGTCTCATCGAGATTGCACCAACAGAGCCGGATGGAACGACATGCTGCTACCTGTACACCGTCACTCTTACCCCAGAAACGCGATACACATGCCTCTCCTATGTTTGGGGCGACCCATCTATCACGGAGGAAATCATCGTCAATGGAGTCCGTAAGAAAATCACCGTCAACCTGGCTACTGCTTTGAAGCACGTGAAGAATCATTGGGTTAAGATCGGCAGCATGTCAAACAGTGGCAGACTTTCTTCCAGCTTTCGTCTTTGGGCTGATGCATTGTGTATCAATCAGGATGATCCTCTAGAAAGAGGACACCAGGTCCGCTTGATGGCGGACATCTACTCTTCAGCCGACATGGTGCTTGCTTGGCTATCTTCTAATGACCAAGAAGTTAAGTTGGGCTTCGACATCCTGGGCGAGGTATTAAGAATGCCGGACGGGACTTCGTGGGACACCAGTTACCGAAAGAATTTACCCCCCTTTCTGCTTCCGGAGAACAGTGGTTTGCGGGAAGGCAACGCACAACTCCGGCCCAATGAACCATTAGCTCATCTCCGCCAATTCTGGAAACTTCGCTTCTGGTCCAGAGTATGGATTCAACAGGAGATAATCCTGGCCAAGAAAGTTTACTACATATCGTCCTCGCACATATGGAGTCACAGTCTATGTTGGAAAGCCATTCGAAAGGTGAATATCTGTATGCGCAACCTGATAATTAGTCCTACCCAGCTGCAGATCGAACAGACAAAGAAACTCGAACGTGACCAACGCAGCGTTTTGAACCTCTTTGAAGCAACAGACACCATCCGCCAACGTTTTCGCCAAGAGTTGAAAGAACGACGTGTGTTAGCTTGCATTAGTTTGCACTTCTCGGAGGGATTGCAAGCCACCGACCATTTGGACTACGTCTACGGCCTATTGGCTATAAGTCAAGTGCCCATCGAACCCGATTATACAAAGTCTATACGTGAAGTGCACATCGCGTTTGTGAAATGGATGGTGGAAGTGGTTTGCGAAAGCAGCGAGAACACACAGCGTGTCTATGACTTGCTGGACCAACATGCCGTTGGTGTTCGACAGCTTCATGGTCTACCGACTTGGGCCCCTGTGTTCTCCGCTAGCGATAAGCGACATAATATCAATCTGCCTCGATGGATAAGCCCTCCGTTTCACATTGGGTATCGATGGAAAAAGCTTCCGCTCTGCGAACCACCACCAATAGTCACCTCAGAAGGTAGCTTACGGATCAAATGTATCAAGATAAAAACTATAGAAGCAGTATACTATGAACCGGGCTCTCCAGACTTCTGCGATAGAGAGCTGTACCACTTTATCCATGATTTCCCGAAGATGTACGGGAAAACCACCTATGTCCATGGTGAGTGTATCATGAAGGTACTTTGCCGTACCTTTCTTCTCGAACATGGACGCGGCTACGACATTCAGCGTCTTTTCATTGCGTTGAAGGCATCTGGCCAGTGTAGGCCTGAACATTTCAACCAGAGATTGCGTAGGTATGTTGACTCAAGCTTGCTCGAACATATCGCCAAGGAATGGGAGCCTGCCGCCAAGCGTCTGTTGAACAGCATGCTGTTTACAACAAAGGACGGCTATATTGGCTTGATCGGCGAGGAGGTTTTGCCGGGGGATATCGTGTGCTGTCTTGCGAACGGCACATCACTTACAGTTCTCCGCCCCAAAGACGATCACTACCTTTTTGTCAACAATTGCTTCATTACAGATTTCGATGACGAGGATATAAACAGACTTGTCGAATCGGGGGTATTGAAGATCGAGGAAATAGAGATCAGATGAATCTGGCTATTGCACCTAGAGGAAACTGGTCGATAGGAAAGAAACGGGGACAAGAAACACTGCTTTGTATTAGGCGTGGTAATTAAGTTTTGTTACTTAAAACCTGAGACAACAACCTAGTTCAGACAGATGGTGTCGATGTACTTAAGCAGTAGAATTAGAGGAACAATTTATCACCGGACTCTCACACTCCCATCTGTAGCACAGAGATAGCATGACAATCTAGACGAGCGAGAAGATTTGCGAGACAACACTGCCTGGAATAAACATTAACATCATTGACAAAAAAGCTACAAGCCGAAGGAAAAGCGACAATTGAATCCTACAAATCTAGCCTCTACCAAGAGACGGACTCACCAAGAAAGGTCCTACTAACAGGAATGCTGGTAAATGAACATCCCCAGATTCTGTATCGCCAAGAAAGAGTACTATTGATCCTCGAACAACTAACGCGACCCGTAATGAGGAGTGTGTGCCTACTCCAACTTGATGTGCAAGTCCTAGGTACTGCCACCAATATATGGGACTCTCACGTCGAAGTTATTCTCCATCGTAGGCCTAGGTTGCATTAAGTCGAAGCCTAAAGTCACTATCAGACGAATTGGCCGATCATAAGAGATGAAATAATTTGTTCACGCTATACTAAAACTTAGACTACTTATTCTAACCCTTAGAGAATGATTATGCTGTTCGTTGAGCGAGAGTTCATGATACTACTGACGCTGAGAAAATTCCGCAAACAACCTCCAATCCAAACGAACCTCCGCTGAGACTCTGGCATCGATATGTTTTACCATAATGATTGACGCCTTGGTACCAGGCGTGTGGTTGTACAGATTGATCAAAGCTTGCAAATTGTCGACGTTGGCCGCCCAGACATAATCGAGATAAGGAACTTTGGCAGCCACATTGTTCTCCATCCCTCTGGAGACTCTGATACTCTCGCAACGCTTGTAGTCTACCGGATCTGTGTACCAGATGTATTCGAGATTGACGCTGTTGACAATTATAGGCCCGCATGAGGAAGGTCCAGGATAGTTGTTCCGAGAGATGCGAGAGCTGCGGGCCTCCTTAGTGTTCTTTGCGTTGTTTACGGTGTTATTCGCCTTGGGAACGGGACCTGAAGAGTTCTGATTTGGCTGTTGTGAAGACCCAGGGGTGTTATCTCGAGGGGTGTCAGAGTTGCTGGATGAACTGCTATCCTGTGTGTTGTCTGTAGTGCTATCCTCCCTAGGACGGGGACTTGAAGATTTCTCACTTGGCCGTCGTGAAGGCTCAGGAGTGTCATCTCGAAGGGTATCAGAGCTGCTGGATGAACCGCTATCCTGTATGGTGTCTGTAGTGCTATCCGCACTAGGACGGGGACCTGAAGAGTGCTGACTTGGCTGTCGTGAAGGCTCAGGAGTGTCATCTCGAAGGGTATCAGAGCTGCTGGATTCACCGCTATCATGTGCGGTGCCTGTAGTGCTATCCACCCTAGGACGGGGACCTGAAGAGTTCTGATGTTGTTGACGTGAAGGCCCAGGATTATTATCTCGAGGAATATCAGAGATGCGGGATTCGTTGGTGACTGGTGTGGTGTTTGTGACGCTATACATCTCGGGATGGGGATCTGAAAAGTTCCGATATGGTCCACATATATTCTGATTGTTCTGATCTGGACCTGAAGGGTGCATTGGAGCTGGATAGTTGATCGGAGCTGGACCTGAAGGTTGAAATGGACCTGGATAGGTGTTCTGAACTGGATAGTTGTTCTGAGCTGGACCTGAAGGGTGTACTGGAGCTGGATAGTTAATCTGAGCTGGATAGTTGATCTGAGCTGGATAGTTGTTCTGAGCTGGATAGTTGTTCTGAGCTGGACCTGAAGGGTGTACTGGAGCTGGATAGTTGATCTGACCTGGACCTGAAGGTTGAAATGGACCTGGATAGGTGTTCTGAACTGGGAGCATTTGGCCGGGTTGAATGTAGCCATGGGACTGCATTGCCCGCTGCGTTGTCCAAGATACTCCGTCTACCCACGCCGACCTCACGGCCATGTCGAAGTCCCTGCTCTGCTGACGTGCTCGGTTCAGTACATCGTCGGCCCTCGCCTCGGCCCTCCTCTGGCCGTCCAGTGCATCTTCCTTCAAACGAGTCTGCGTCTCAAGATCAGATTCGAGGCCTTGTATCCTGTTTTCAGCTCGTTGGCGCAGTTGAAACTCCTCATCGGCCTTGGCTACTATATCCTTGAGCTTCTCTTTGTTCTCTTTTTCAGCCTCTTCAGCCTGCTTCTTCAGACTCTCGTTCTCGTCCTGAAGCTTCTGCATCTCCTCGCTCGTATCCCGATCCTTGTTGGTCCTTTCTCTTTCTTCCTTGACTTGAATTTGAAGGCCATTCACCTGTTCCTTCAACTGATCGATCTCTTGAGACTTTTGGTCGAGCTGGTTTTCAAGGCTCGTGTTTTCTTCTTTAGCCGCTTTGAGTTCTGCATCCTTCTTCTCGATCTGTGTCCCTAGCTCTCCTTGCTTGGCCTCCAGAGTCTTCTAATCATCTGTGGCCCGGTTGAGCTGATTTCTGAGGCTCGCGTTTTCTCGGTCAGCCTTCTTAAGGTCTGCGTCCTTCTTCTTCATCTTTGCTTCTAGCTCTTTTTGCTTGCCTTCCAGAGACTTTTTAGCCCCTTTGGCCTGGTTGAGCTGATTTTTGAGGCTCGCGTGTTCTTGATCGGCCTTCTTGAGGTCTGCATCCTTCTTCGCAAGTTCCTTCTTCTGTGTCTGTAGCTCTTTTTCTTTGTCTTTCAGAGACTTGTCGATCCTGCCGAGCTGGATCCGGAGGCGCTGGGTTTCGACTTGAGCATCTTCGAGGTCTCCTTCCTTCTCGTCAAACGAGGCATGGGCTTGGTTAAGCTCCGAACTGAGGTTGGCAAGCTTTTGCCCGTTGCTCTCATACCGTTTGCAACGTTCTTGTCCAAAGTATTTGTCGTAATGATCGTTGAAGTCTTTGATTTGCTGTCTGACCCACAGGCCGGGATGGTTTGGATCGTCTAGCGACAGAGGCATCGTGCTGTCGTTGAAGGTCGTCTCGTTGTGTTGACTGGGGCTGTTAGAAGAATTAGCTAAGGAAGCATAAGAGACGAAATGATTTGGTTACCTTATGAAAGGTTATGAAAGCACTTAGAGTACTTGATGGTTGCGGCCTGTTTTGAAATCTGAAGCTTAAAGCGTTTGGAGAGCGCAGTTTGAAGTTGGTGACCAAGAAGAATGAACGGGAAGGTGTTTGCGATGTGGCTGCTCTGATCTTTTATACGAGAGAGGTGGCCAAAACTGTATCAAAGTTCTCCTCAGTGGATAATTTCTGCGTCCAAGAAAGTATTGAAATGTTGATGAAAGTTAGAAGTGGTTTGTTGTTTGTTGGGTTTGAGTGTTTGATGTGTGGCAGCCTGCCTAAAAAAACTCCCACCCGCGTTCTTGCCTTTTCACAATGCACTTTCCCAATCATCACGCAGGCACCACCTGCCTTTACTGACTTTGAGTCTTTGACTTTTCCACAACAAATTCTCTTCTTTCATCATTTTGCTTTCTGGTGACAAACCTTTGACGTCCAACAGTACCATCACGATCACTACTGTCATCTCTACTGCGACACTCGTTATCGCAATCATCATTACCGAGCGTGCTCAGTTGCACTGAAGTATTGGCAGATGTTCAAATTTTGAGGTATCAGCTAACACCTCGATCAACAGATGCGATTCCGACCGAACTTGAGACAATGATCGACTATCGGACCGAGCAGTCCTCAAGGTATCAGAAGAGGCCGCCGAAAGCCTGAGACGAAACCGAAAGCTTGAGAAACGAGATAATTTGGCCACCTTAGACCAACACTTGTGCTACTTTATTTTGGCTTCCAAAGCCTTGGAGTACAACTCTGCTACCCACCTGTATCAGACTTTGGTGAGTGCCTGCGCGGCCTAATCAAAAGATTGTCTTAGCATAGAGTTGGTTCTGACTTGGCAATAGCTTCATACGCAAACCCACCCTTGGCAACAGCGCTACCGAGCCAATAGGCATATCCCAGCAACTCACCACGCGTCTAGACTCGCATTCTATCAACTCAAATTTGTTCTGAATGTTCTCGTTCTGTACAATCGACCGGTCTAGTGACGTTGGAGAGGATGCACTGCCACCACCAATTATGGGACCTACGCGTTGACAGGGCCGCGCGGCCAATTAACCCCCGGGCTACCTTTAAAGTTAGGCCTCTCCCACGAAGTCTTTGGGGGTCGAGGTCTAAACTTTTCGAATTTGCTCCTTTTATTTCAGTATTTGGTTTGCGACAGCCAACGTGGTGGTTACAATGGGTCTTGTGGGAGACGACATCAAGACTTACACAGGGTACCATCCCATCGGTTCAGCCCGAACGGACACACTGCCCCTTGTGCTCCTCCAGACTTCCTCCAACAAACTCAACGAATGCGAATACTCGGAAATATCATCATTGAAACCCTGAGGTTCAACCGAAGCCACACCTTGAGACGATTAAGCTTATTTGAATACGACAATTCACCAATCATACATTCGCATCTCGTCACGGAGGTTTCCCACCCTAGTCAACGCATAAGAGGAGACGATCTTTTACGGCATGCTCGAACCCACTTCCCGGTCCCTGGCATACGGGGCTTCTGTCACTGATGAATGCTGATTGGCATGAAACTCTACGTCATGGAAATGAGCACGGCAGGGTAAAGCTACCCAAGCTAAGCTACCCAACATGGATTCAAGGTGCTATCCTTCGACCGACATTTCATATCCATGAATGTTGTTTCGGGTTACTTAATTCGCTCAGGTTGGACATTGATTTTCTGTGCATAACGCGAATGCATCTATCACGTCCGGAAAGTAGTCGTGTGCCCACTTCCCGCTCTGGCCTGAACCTGAATCCTTTATATCCTACTCGACCGCCTCATTCTTTTTCTCTCCATCTCCGGTCGCCCATCATGGTCTTTCACATCGGCTGCCTCCCATTTCGAGATGCCACGGCTTCATTGCGCTCCGCCACCACTTCATTGCTCACCACGGCTCCATCAAAACTTACTAACGCCTCCTCGCCTCTCACTCGCTACCAGACCCGCGGAAACCTTCATCCAGGCGCATCTCCATCGCCCGCAGACCCTTCTCAGCAAACCCTTCTCTTTGGTCTCCTCGGCTGAGAGACAAGCAATGTTTTATCTCATTCCCTACCACCCAACCTTGCATTTCAATGGGTCAACATGACGCCGTTGTGGAGAAACACTGGATCCCGGTTCACTCGGGCTTGGTATCTCTCCGATGTCAGTGGTTGAACAAAGGGAGCTTTCAGGGACTGTTTTCTTTGAAAGGGAAATTGACCGCGAATGGCTTTGTCATTTGTATTACACGTGGGATTCAGTCCAAGTCTTGCGCTTATAATAATTTTTTTGCTGTGGCTATATTGTTGCTGTGCCCAGCTTTTGCAGATATCCTCTACACATCTGAGGCGTGGGGAGAGGAGATCCCTGAAATCCTTCCAACAAACACACGCATTGGAGACATACCCTCCAACTCGACCGGCTAAGAAGCATGTTCCCCGCCTTCAAGGCCGACCTGCCCTTGTTATCCCACATCTCCACTAAGCGGCCTCCCACCTGAACGACCTGAAAGCCGTTCCTATATAACTCTGCCTCTCACGTCCAAGCCAAGACCACCGATGTCTTGCCAGCAACTCTCGAGACGCGATTCTGCTTTTTGCACTGCCTCCCCGATGCGATGGGCTCGCTTGTGTAATCTTGGTATCATTTCGTTTCCGACTCTGCACCCTGTCGAAGTATTACTACTCTTCTTCCCCAGATCTGGATCTCGTTTCGCCAGCAATGTTTAACGTTTCCTCGTGGATGACATTGCATCGATGCAGCAGTATTGGCAGTCAATACTTGCATGTCGCACTGCCCATTCCTCCTCTGATAGTCGACTCCCGGAATCAACTGTCGGCATTAACTCATTCGTCTCCATGGTTCATCCAACTTGGACTAATACGACCAGCCTAACATGCCCAGATAGTTCTGGACATGGTTATACCGTCAAAGCTCAGGACAACATCACACCCAGAAGCAAAGTTGCTTCAATCAATCGACCAAAACTCCATTCACCACCGCTAATGGTATCTCACAAATTTGGCGCTACGCTCCCCGCAAGCCTGTGCAGGAGCAGTCTCTTCATAGATTGTGCTGTCAGGGGTAATCGTCGGCATTCGATGATACGGACTCGAACCCCATCCGCACTCGTAGCTTCATGGAGACGTCGAACTCAACCGACTAGTAGGGGTTGTATGTGAAGAGGCTGGTGAGCTCTGCCCTACTATTGATGGACTCGGTACACGAAGACTATCGGCATTCGAATGTGAGCGGCGATGTTTGTTTGCGTCGTTATCTTGGTGCGCACTTGCTGTCGCAAGAACCGACAGCTTATCGAGGGGAGGGGGTTCTGGTCTACTTTGACCAAGGACGAGTGCTGGTAGTGCTGGCAGTATGGGTGGTTGAGGTCGAGGTTGTAACAGAGGTTGTCGCTGTTCTATCGGCAAGGGAAGCTTTGGGCCATTGTGTAAGCCGGCTTTTCGAGAGTCTCGCTTGATCCCAACGACTGCGTCCACAACATCTCGAGTACTTGTGCTATTCTCATGGAGCATCTGTGGTGGGGGTAACGTCCTCGGGGGATCTGCTGAAGTTGCCCTTGACAAGGGTTGAAGAGCCATCTTTGGTGCGGCGGCGATGGGTGGTTGACTGGCTGTTGACTGCTGAATGGCAGCCTTTGCGGCGTCGGAAACTGACTGATCAGGAAAGCTGTGCAAGAACTTTTCGACGTCATCGTTAGTGATGCCATGGTATCCCAGAAGAATCTTCAAGCGGGAGTTTTCGACTGCAACACTTCTCGCCGCCTGCTGCATCTCCAATGTGGCCTCGACACCACGACGCTCATAGTCCTGAAGCTTCTTTTGCAAACCCTCGACATACTCCTTGTGGCGCGCACGGGACCGTCGTTGGTTGTCTCGAATTCGGACAGCTGATGGATTGGTTGAGCCCTCCTTCTGCAGGGGAATGTGTCAGACAGAGTAACTTGATGCAGTGCAGGACGAACCGTCATATCCAAATCGCCGGGTGAGGGTTTCTCTGAACTCACCTTTCCTCCAGTCATGTTTGGCAAGTACAGTTCATCTGGATGACGATCCAAAAAGTTCTACGGTACAACCACGCTACGTCAATGATGGCGAAAGCCAGCCCATTATGAGACTTGAGCTCTTGTTGATGAAGGTCACCATTTGATTGATTTGCCAAGCAGGACGCGCGTTGACGGCCGAGCTCCGACCTCTTGGCAAGGACCCATGTCTTTACGGTGCAGATCCAGCCGATGTCAAGAAACGCTAGCGCCAATGATGTTTAAACATACATTCAACCATGACAACCCTATCAACGACTCAAAAGCTGAGTTTATCGGTACCTGAACCAATGACAGGTCCTAGGTACTACCAGCTGCCAGCTGCCAGAGCTTTCGAAATCGCGCTACCATTACTATTCTCGATCCTAATGTGACAATCCTTGGCCGATCATTACGACGACCAGGAAATTAATCAGTCATGAAACGAGACGTTGCTGACACCTAGTGACAGGCCAGCCAGATTGTGGGTACCCTCGAGTTTTCCGCCCTAACCTCAGGGCAAGGTGTCTCTTGTTGCGGGATGCCCAGAAGCCTAGGCGCCCCGTATTTTCAACGCATTGCTGGACTCGCATTTGCTGCGCCACGGACCCTCGGGCCAGCCGACTTGCCAAGCCAGCCTCTCGGCTTCTTATAGCCGGTCAAGCTGCGATGTCGACGATTTAGGATGATGAAAGGTTGTTGTGCATGGTCAGGCACAACTTTGAGGACTACTTACTATTGGTCAGAAATACCGATGGGGAGTCTAGACCAACGACGGTTTTGCCAAGACATAACCTCTAACTTGACTCCTTGCTCAAGAGTTGTCACTGATGCATTTCTCTTCGTCTGTTGAAGAGAGGAGGCTGACAATGATAATGTCATTGCATCTTGGCCAATAAACACACAACAGGTTATTGTCAGCTACTGACCACAAACTGGAAGCTTCTGCACTGTGGGTTGGTCTGTGTACGTTCCATCGTCAAGGTGCAAGAGTCGAGACCTCAGCAGCCAAGACTTGGCTCCAATTCACAAGATTGTCCTTTTGTATCTATTCGTGAGCTCAACGTGGCCATGCCGCGTGCCGTCTTTCCCATATGCCCCGGCCGTACTCTCTTGGCAAGTGCCTTTTCTCATACACGCCGAGGCCAAGAAACCGATCAGCTCGATGAAGCTCAAGCAATACCCATCGTGACGTGACACACACCTCCCTTGTCTTCAGTCATGACATCTGTTTAGAAGACACACTAATGAATCGGACTTCTCAATGATCTTTTGTACACAGTCCCACACACTCCGGCAGTCCTTGAAACCGGCAATAGAGCGGGTAGACGATATTAGCAATGTGCTTCCTTGAATATCATTCGTGCCTCCGTATTGCATTCGCAGAGCCTTTTCCTCTTTTGGTAGAGTTTTTGGTCAACTCCCCGAACGGAGTCTCCTGTATCAGTCATCAGTCTTGTGACTCGCTGAGATTTAATTAACTGACTCGGGTGTCACTTTTTTCTGCAACACGGCATTATCGTGAATCTATTATTATTTTTTTACATGTCCTATTTCGGTATGGGTATCGTTGTTGCGCTATAAATGAATCCTCCCTCACTCCTGTTTTTTATCATCTTGGCCTTCCCTTGGCAGTATAGTAGTGACATCGCTGCCTGTGTCCTTATCATATCCGTATTACGCAGCTAGTCCCAGACGAACTTGTCTATCGTCTTGGCATAATTCCCTTTCATATCATGTCATCTTTGCATGATTGGTCTGCCCTGTATGGAGAGCTTACGTCTCATACTACCCCGTCGTAAACTGTCGTATTACTTGAAAAGTCGCTTTCCAGTACGTGTCGAAAATCGATCAACACCATCATGCTGCTGCGCATGCCAAAGCTGCTGAACACCTACACCCCTGCTCTCTCCCGAAACTCGATACCGTCTCCATGCTTCACGTAGATGGTCAGGTCGTAGAGGTCCGCGCTTCAGGTCGGGCTCTTCTTCTGCTGCTGCTGGGTCGTCGTTTGTAGAGGGTGGTGGTGTGGGTAGATCGCTTTGCTTTTCTCCTGCGTTGATCCATTCGCCTTGTACGTTGCGTGCTGCTTCGATGATTTCGCCTGCGAAGAGCTTCGCGACGGCTTTGACTGCGGTGCTAACGTTTTGGGGGACGGATTGGGAGACTGTTGCGTTGACGACCTGTGATTGTTAGTGTGATTCAAGTGATTGATGTGATTACTTACTCGTTTGACGACACTATCTGCCAACTTTGCCGCGCGCCAGAGCTCGTATCGGTTGTACTGTTGTGAGTCAAAAGCCTCGACAAGCATTGCTCGTAGACGAATTTCCTCCTGCTTCTGCTCCTGTGTTCGCGCAACAACATCCTCCAGCGCCATCTCAGCTTTCTCGTCATCCTCATCATCTTCTTCCTTCTCACCACCCTGTCCGCTCACAGCAGTAGGCGCACGTCCTCCAACAAGACTAGGCGTAGCCTCACTCGCATCATCCTGCTTCGCGTTCTTGGCCTTACGGCCACGCTTCTTCTTAGGAGCTCCGCTAGCAGTTGTACTGACGGCGCTACCACTAACGTGGGACTGAGCATCGACAGATGGCGAACGTGGGTAAGGAGATCGAGCTTCGGGAGGAAACGATGTTTGACGGAGAGGATGGTTTGCGGCTGCGGCTGCGACGGAAGCTTGCGAGAGGTTTGACGGTTTGCGACGTTTGAGAGGAGGCGCGTTGTCCATTCCTGAAGAGCGCTTCTTGTTTGGGATTTGCGCAGGTGATGGGTAAGGCGGCGACATGCCCGAAGGTGAAGTAGCGTAAGGCGGAGAAGCCATGGTGGTGATGTTTCGAGATGCGAGGACAACAAGGTGTTTACCAATCGAAGGAAAGCACGTAAACAAGCTTCAGACTGGCGCTTCGGCAAAAGATACGTATTTCGATAGTGCTATCCGTTTCTTTCTCGAAGGTTGTTTCGTTCTCACGGCGTTCGGAGTGATGACCCGTGCTACAACGCGTTTCTCAACACCGAACGGAGACCGTGACGATTCTCCTTGTTTGCGAAGTCACGTGCATAACACATGATCGGACCCACGGCCGAGCGTTTGATCAATGAGAAGAGCGCAAATTGACGTCAATCTCCACTGCTGATAAGATAAAGCACTGCAAAATTATTGCCGTTGCGCTGGGAAGCACTGAGCACCCCCGCGAATTGATAGCCACGGGCCCCTCTAATTTTTCGGCTCTCCGATCCGGCCATTGGATATTTGTCTTGGACCCTGACTCGGCTCGTCCTACCTTTGGTTTGGACCTTGAAGCTGTTTGCTCTGTCTTTTACTCGTTTACTTTCAAGTCCGTTTTCTTTTACGGCTTGGTTCTTATTTATACTTTGGTCCTGAAGAATCCTTCTTTCTCCTCTTCCTCCCTCCCCAATCTCTCTTCTCATCACCATCAAAAAAACATCCCACTTCACAAAAAAAAAGCTCGCCACAATGGCCCCCTCCGAAGACGGCGTCATCCCCTCGCACAAGAGATCTCAAGACGCTGCCAGCATCTCCGGCTCGTCCACCAGCAGCGACGACTCAGCCCGTCGCAGAAAGCGCCGCGAGCGCAAGGAGCGCAAGAGGAAGAACGGAGAATCATCCGCTGTCAACGGCGCAAAGCCCAATGCTTTCTCCCAGCGTCGCAACAGCTTGGCTAAAGCTTCCCGAGACCCCCGCGATGAACCTCTCCCCAAGAAGCGTCCCTCAACTGTCCCTGTTGTTGCAGAGGAGGGCGCCATTGTCAAGGCTAGCAGATCTCCTAGTCCTGTGATTGACTTTGATGGTCTTAGCAGACCTAGTATGTTTTGTTCTGAGCTACTGATTTATTCGCGCTGACCTTTTTCTAGGCCGTGGAACGAGAGAGCGTCGCGAAGAAACGGAGGAGCAGGCTGCTGAGCGATTGGATCGTATGAAGGGTGCTGTGCGCACTCTTCTTGAATGCGTCGGCGAAGATCCCGATCGCGAGGGTCTTCTCGATACTCCTTCGCGCTACGCAAAGGCTCTTTTATTCCTGACCAAGGGATACCAGGTCAACGTGGAAGATATTGTTAACAACGCTCTATTCAGAGAAGGACACAGTGAGATGGTCATTGTCAAGGACATTGAAGTTTTCGTAAGTCTCCTCACTCGTCAATTGAGACCAGCAAAACTAACAGAATTGATCAGTCTCTCTGCGAACATCATCTCGTCCCATTCACAGGCAAAGTACTGAAAAAAAATCCCTCCCGACTCCGCAATCCTTCCTCGCTAACTTTTTCCACCCCCGCAGATGCACATCGGCTACATCCCCAACGAGACCGTCATCGGCCTTTCCAAACTACCCCGAATCGCCGAGATGTTTGCGCGCCGCCTTCAAATCCAAGAGCGCCTAACCAAAGAAGTTGCCCACGCCATCATGGAGATCCTCAAGCCACAGGGTGTCGCTGTAGTTATGGAGTCGAGCCATCTGTGCATGGTGATGCGCGGAGTCGAAAAGACCACCACCAGTACTATTACTAGCTGTGTCCTGGGCTGTTTCGAGCGCAAGTCCAAGACGCGCAACGAGTTCCTTAACCTCATCGGCATCAACAAGAGATGAGGAAAGATTGAACGAATCAATTCTTCAACAAGAGAAGCGAAAGAGACGAAGCAATTTTAACATGCTTATGATGGAAATAACTATAAGCAATTCACCATGTTTAGGAAGGGTACACACAAATACCCAGATACCATCACTTGTCATCTGCATTTTCGGCGTTTACGGTTTGGTGTTTTTTCTCCTTCGAGGGACGGTTTTGGGACACAGAAAGAAAGAGAGGCCGTGTCTTCAACATATTCAGGTCTAAGTTGTCATCAAATATTGGAAAAGAAAACAGGCGGGTAGAAGCGTTAATTAGCCAGTCCCATTAGACACGTCCGGGCTCAACGCCCTGGAGAAAGTTTGAGAATTCCGAATAAACGAGTCATTATGAATAAGTGTTGATCAGAGTTAACAAGTGATCTGTATAGCCACGTAAAGAACTATGACGTGATGATCTGTATAATGCCATTTGGCGACTAAAATCCTAGCTTACACACCTCTGACGCCCGTCATGCATCGTACACATATAGTATAAGCGATTTTTACCTAATTACATTGTGCCCCCTGACTCCGTTCCGTCTTTGGTATTTTTGTTAGCCGAATGAGAACGCCCTGCACCAATGTCAAACTCAAACAAGCTCACTCCCCATCGAGTAGAGCATCCATGCCATTCCTCTCCTTCTCCAATGATGCTGTAGTCATCCTAACATCCCCTGTATCATTCCTCTTGTCATCATCTTCGTCTTGATTTGTCATCTCCTTGAACATCTGATCGACGTTGCCTTCGTCTTGTCTCATCATATCCTCGTCCATTGGGTTAGACAAGCGTCTGTTGTCGATGGAGCCACGACCCCAAACATTAGGACCCCATAGTCTCTCGGCTTGTTTTCGACCAAGCTCTGTTCTTGACAAGATCTCTAGAGCCTTACTCTTTTCTGCATCTCCATGGAAGTTGATGCCATCGTCTTGGCCTTGAAGAAGTCTATCTTCCAAAGATATTGAGGAAACGTCCGCAGCCAACTGCGGTCCACCAACTCCTAGTGGTCCAGGATGCAAGCCATTATCGAGGTTGATGGAGTTGTCCCGGGTATGACCTGAAGAATGCGACTCTCGACGTTCAGCATGTCCAGTAGTGCTGGGGCTTCGTTCAGGTCGCGAGTAGTATGGTGCTCCTCCAAAGCCTCCAGTTGCGGGTGGTGGTGGAAAGGTGCCCGATGAAGCGTTTGCTGCTGCTGCTGCCGCTGCAGCTTCTGCATTCGCTGCTTTACGGCGTAGACTGTTGGCTTTGCCTTTGACGTGCTCTGGCAGGTCATCGGGGTTATCGACACCATACTCGGCAAGCATCTTTTCGAGCTTTGTCGGTCGAGGCTTTCGTGTACTCTTGGAGTTTTCCTGAATCGGTGGTGGATCTGGAGCGACAGGAGAATATTTATGAAGCTCTTGACGGAAGTAGTTGGTTTCGTATGCCAACAGTACTTCGGCGCCTTCAATCTTGCGTAGGTAGAATCGCTGTGTCTCTACTTCAGCTTCCGTAGACAGTAGTGGGCTGCAATACCGCGCAATATGTTGTCGGAAGTTTTCCGCATTCTCGATGATCTTCATCAACACTTCTTCCTCCTCTGGTTGGAAAGGCAGTTGTTTCATATCCTCTGCAAGAAGTACCAGATCCTCCAATTTGGGTCGCGATGCATCTCGAGGGATCTTCATGCGCCAATCACAAATTGGGCATGTGTAATTTTCGTCTTCCTTGACCTTGCCTCGAGCAATCTTGAGGCACTTGTAATGATACCTAGAAAGTTAGTGTATGCCAGTGGGTTGCCGATGTTGAAGACTTACCATTCGTGACATCTCTCGCATTCAATCATCATACCAGCCTCAATCTTTCGGCAAATGCAAAATACTTGTCTGGATCGACTGTCATCCCACTTGTTCGCTCCTGGTTCAGGGCTGACTTCTCTCGAAACAGGCTCTCCGGGCATTCTGGGCGTGTCGTGCTCTATGTCAAAACAGTCGATGTTGCGTTCCAAGACATACTCCAGATGACTCTTGAGAATGTGTAGTGGCGCGTTAGACTTGCCAAACAACTTCTTTCCTCGGCGCATCCAGTCTTCGTGACGTTTTCGTTCGTTTTCGAGATCAAGAGTGCCGTTGGGCTTCGAATTGAGCTCCTCCAACTTCTTCTGGATATCCACGACCTCACCATATTTGGGTCTTTTACGGAAATCGGGATCGTGACATCGCGTAGTCAAGTCGACTATTTGACGGTGCGCCTCACGCTGTTTGTAAAGGATCTGGTCGACAGCAGCCAAAGTTTCTTGTGAAACGGGAAGCGCGTTAAGTTGTACTTGTGCCGACAAAGATTCGAGCTGTGGGTAATGGACAAAGTCTGCAGCGATAAGCTCCTTGGCCTTTTGCTCCCATTGCTGACCAGAGTTCATTTGTTCACGGTAGTGAGTCAGGTGGTCGTTGTAGGGAGGAATCTCAAGTCGACTACCCTCTTCGATGAGATCCGAGACCTCCTTCAGGGTCATGTAGACTCCTCGATTGCTACGAGCTCGTTCGTTCCAGCGGGATTGTTCCAATACTTTGGACAACTGATCAACTTCAGGGGTATCCACGTTGAAGCTGCGGCCTTCCTCAAGAAGCTCTTCTATTCGGTCAGTTGACAAAGTGGCCGTGTTCTTGAGAGTCTGGATTGCGTTGTTCTGGAACTGCTTGATAGCCTCGGCGCGTTCTTGAAGCTGGAGTATTTCCGGACAGTCGAAACCGATACGTTCAGCATCTTCCAAAAGTCGATAAATGTTGCTGACGTTTCTGGATTCTCTCTCCTTTTGGTCATGTTCTGCATTGCCAATGGACTTTCGCATGCCTGATTGCCAAGCTTTCTCGTTCTTACGTCGATTCTGCTGCTTTCGGACAATGTAGTTTGTGGCCTCTTCAACCCAATCATTGCACCGATTGACAAAATCTTGCAGGACTGACAGTGAAGGAAGATCGTGTGGAATACGCTCGCCCTCATGAAGCAGCGCACGTAACGACTTGAGAGATGGTTTTGGCTCTTCATCCAGTAGCTTTTCGTACTTTTGTTCCCATAAGTCAGGGGTCTGCGCCTTTTCCAACACCTTTTGGTGAATCTCTTCCATGTCTTTCTTTTCCTTGCGGAAATAAAGAATATGTCCAGCACCCTTGAATCGCTCCTGTTCGGTAATCTCACAGCACGGATGGTATCCAGCATGAAGTAGGCAAAGAACCTTGCCCGACTGTAGACACTTGAAGCGAGACAGATATGAAAAGGCCTTGCAGTAAGAGCAGCACTGTTCATCCTCATCTAGAAGATCCTCATTCTCGGTTTTGAACTTCAAAGAGCAAGACTCGTCGCCTCCTATGCCTTCGCATCGATGGACCGCCGCTTCAACATGCTTGGCGAGGAAATCTGCTCGTTGCTCAAGTTCTCGTTTGTGAATGCGGTCGAGGGCGGGTGCCAGCCATTTCGCAGTTTGAATGGTGAGAGTGCTTGCTGTGCTTTCTGCGGCGGTCCACAGGAGTTCATCGTGAGAAAAGCATGGCTGTCTTCGGAATAGTTGCAGTCGTTCCACACCAGCAAGACCATAAGGCTCCCATTCTTCGGGTGCAAAATTGACGGCTTCGTTGCAGTTGAAGCCATGGTTGAATCCAGCATGGTAGGCTTGCGGGAAAGTAATGACGAGCTGACCTGCTCTTTGGTCGAGGGCGTACACGCGAACACCTGCTTTCTTCAATTGCTCAGGGGTCAACAGTGTGACCAACTGGAAGAGGAGATCCGGTTGTGTCTCGAAGAGTTCAGGTACAGCTTCCTTCATCGCATTTTCGAACTTTTCCGCATCCTCGCCCGGAATACCGTACCATGTCTTGGTAGCGCCAAGATGTTGGTAATTGGCGGAGTAAGCGTAGTGGTCTTCGTTGTGCCAACAGAAGGTCGAAAAGATCATGCCCACATAGACCCAAGGAACTGTCATGCCCGAGATGTCGGACTTGATATGCTTGAACAAACTCTCTCCGTGGAATGGAAGAACATTGAGGTTCCAAGGGTCTGTCGCGTATGGGTTGCTTGGATCCCTCTCTGCAGTAGGAAATCCTGAACCATGAGTTGTGCAATGAATGTCGGCTCCGTATTCGACCTCAACAGTCTCCTCAAGGTCAGCAACCAGTCGCCAAAACTCCGTCTCAACGTCTTCTTCGGTAACAGGTCGATGGCAATTGAGCTCATGGTCAAAGGGCATCTTCTTCTCAAAATAACCCTGCTTGAAGTCGTTGGCCTTTTGTTGAAACTGCTTCAATGAGTACAGACCACCCTCCTCGAAACCGAACTGGCCATCTCCGACCAAGCATCGTGCGCAATTCCATTCGCTATCGGGCTCACGCTTCAATGGAGGGTCGAGACATCCTGGATGATAGGCATGGTCGCAAGATTCGCAAAGCAAAAGAGGATTATCGCTTCTTCCACAAGTTTCGCATTTCTCGCCTGGTGGTGGTGGTTCCTCTCGTGGTATTCTTGGCACTGAAGGACGGAATGGCGTCATGTGCGATCCAGCCACAGTGGGGACAGCATCTGTCGATGTTAGTCTCAAGTCGTAGAACCAATGAAAAATGAAATAGGTCATCGCAGTTAAAATCCCTGCGCTTGGTCGCCAACGTCAAGATGAACTGGAATGCGACAATGGAAATTGACGCCGAAGGAAAATAGTTGAAATGTCCAAACATACCTTTCTTGAGTCGCTTGCTACGACGGCTGTTAGCCGCCTCAGAGTCATCCATGTCAATGTCCTTTCTGCCTGAATCAGAAGACTCTTCACCACTGAGCTGACGCTTCAATGCTGTAGGTTTCAGGCTTGATCCTCGAATATCTGGTGTATTCTTTGCTGAGGAAGTAGGACTGTCGAATCGCTTAGGATCGGGGGTGAAGCTTGTGGGCTCACTAGTTGCACTGCGCTTGGCACCATTGGAGCTGGAATTGACAGCTGTGAATCCAGAGTTGACCGCAGTAAATCCTCCAGACGTAGGCGCTTGTGCCAGAGGTGGTGCATCGTCCATAGGAGTGTCGCGTTCTGTCTTGACTCCTCCGATAGTCGCCTGCAAAGCATCAGAGGCATTGCGCGCTGGTGAATCGCCTCGAACACTGATAGGCGTATTGACATTGGATCGTCTGACTGGAGTCTGTCCAGGGCTTGGGGTCAATGGTCCACCATATTCCTGCTCCAGCTGTTGATGAACACCAGGCTTCGCGAGTCGGAGGTATTCCTCATACGGACAAAGCCATCGCTGGTAGGAATTTTTTAGGGATGTCGACAATGATGACATGATCTTGCCACTGTATCCCAAATCGCGTCCGATTTCAGCCCATTTCTTGTGTTTACAAACCTTTTCAAAGCCGCCCCTAGATTCAACGGCTTTCTTAAGTCTGTAAAGATCAAGTGGTTTCTTGTCAACATATGGCAACCGATGAAGATTGGTGCCATGTTGTTTATGGAATTTTGAGAGCCCATCGAGATAAGTGAGATTGGCACGTGTACCTGCAACATGTCAGCCAGAATTCATGATCAAGGGTGAAACACGTACTCCCTTCCACAGAGTTCAACTCTTGTTTTCGGGTCCTAAAATGAAATTTCTACATAATTAGCACGAGTCGCAAACGCGCTGGCGTCATGCCGTACCTCGGTATCGATGGCAAACTCTGGGTTCCAAGAATCGGGAGGAATAATCTTGCAGATACCAAAGTCCTTTGCCTCTGGTGTGATTTTTCGTAGGTACTCAAAAGGATCCTTCCATTCTTCTTCTGTAGGGCGATACGTGGGTGCCTCTTGGAGACCGTGTGGTCGACTCTCCTTTGTCTTTTCTCTTACTGCTGTGGGTTGTCCACGACGTTCAACTGATGTCAGATCCAAAGCAGTGCTCGAGAGCGAACTGAGAGGTGTCTGTGGGTTATTCGGGTGGTATCCGTTGGAGTTGACCTTTGGCTTCGGTTTTGACGATGTGCCGGCGGGCGTGGCACTTGGTGAGCTTCGCGTACTTCCAGCTGTGCTGTGTGTGCCTGTAGGGGCGGCGCCGGCATTTGGTACTGAGACCATGGTGGATGATGTAGATGAAATTGAAGGCTAGTATACTGATAGAGAAACGTATTGGAGGTATCGATCGAGCGTTACGGTTACGCGGCGTGCGTCGACTTCATACTCGGGCAGTCCGTATCGTCAATGGGATATCGGCATCGCAGGCGACAAGTCTCAGTCGCGACAAAGACAGCTTGTATAGGTGAAGGAACTTGGTGAAGCAGCTGAAGGATAAAAGGACGGTATATGTCCAGCCTAGACTTGTTAATGTCATGTCTTTGTGATTACCATGTTACGAGGGAGCACCAAGATCCATGTCCAACTAACACGGGGAATAAGATACTCACAGCAAATCAATATAAAATTAGTGGCAGGTACAAAACCCACAGTTAATATCGTGAAAGAGTAATCGCATTCGATATTCTTTGTCGTGAGAGCAAACCCAACATGAAAGCGTGATTGTCGATGTTGGTTATGAAAGAGACCAAAAGTGAGGAAGGAGCGGAGGGTGTGGGTGGGAACGATGGGAAGGTGGGAATGGGTCGAGGGAATCAAAAGGTAACTTTAGATCTTGGAGGCGCGAGCAGAGACGAGACCAGACCAGTTCAGCAGCGACTGTCTGTCCAGCTTAGCTTCGGCAGGTACCTTTGCACACAAAGGGAAAGAGACGGGGGTGTGAGGGAAGGGTGCGGCAGGAGGTTACTGGTCTGCGCGCCAGTACCTAATGACGGGGGGTGGTACTTCCATTTAACATCACGCATGGCGCCAGGTACAAAGTATAGTATCCGCCGCCCTTGTAGTGGTTCACAGTACGGAGGAAGGACCGGTGGGTTCGGACCAGGAAATACAAGCATAGCGAGGGGATTAATCTATACAGCGACGGATTGTTATTTGTTTGTGGACATTTTTGAGTCTGCCTCAATATCGTCAGTTGTCTTGACGTTTTAAATGTTTATTCAACTCCTTGTTGGTCGTTACAGCGCTGAAAAACGCCGTCCTGATACAGGGACCCGAAGACTCATGTGGCGGACCCACTAGAGACGACATCCGGCCGGTGCCCCCATTACCGAGAATCACATTGTCAACGTCCACAAAAGGAGCATCAGACAAAGGACGTGAGGGCGAGATATGGTGGTCATTCAAGAGGGTCCCTACTACGCAGTAAGACATGGTCATTGCGACAATATCCCAGTTCAGAGCCTCGTTCTAGATCTCCACTTCATTACCTTGACGTGAAGCGAACCTTCAGGGAGGATGCCTACATACAGCCTTGTGGGCACGTTGCTATCGTGATTGATCATTGTTATCGCAACAGCACGTAAAACAAAAAAAAAAACAAAAAAAAAAAAAACATCAGATACGCACTTCAATCTCACTCTGACAACAAGATATCGATTGACGATTATCTTACGGCCACGTCGTCATTGAGAAAAACAATACTGTATGCCGAATGCGGCAGTAGGTGACATTGGGAGAAGTCAGTCACGCGCTGACTGGCATCATCAATATTCCTTGTTCACTCTTACTGTGTGGCCTGACGGGCCACCAAAAAAAGGAAAGAAAAAAGAAGCGGGCCCAGTGAAAAATCCAAATCCAATCTGATATCGGACTCTCAATCAACAGGGGTTGGTTAATAATTCTTCGCTTCCGAACCAATCATGATGAGATGACGTCCAGCGCGAACGCCGGGGTTCTACGCGTGGGGAACTGTATCCCGGGGACAAGGAAGATGAGCTGGAATGATTTGTGATGAGGTTGCTTTTGGCTTCATTTGCGCGAGTCAATTTTGACGACATTATTTGATGATATTAATTTGTCTTGAGGCTTAAACTTGCAGTAGTAGAGCATTGTCTGCCTTATGAAACTTAATCTGAGATACAGTAACTCTGATGGTGTTGATAGCCAGATCTGACAACAGAGACATGCATCATTGAATACGAGTCTATTTATCATCTAAAACAAGGGCGGGTATCTTCCAAACGCCAAATCAATCTCCCTCAGAGCTCTTCCTCAGCTTGAGCTTCAGCCGCTATAGCCTTCTTTGTACGCCGAGGCTTCTTCAACAATTTCGTAACCTCTTTCGGTCCTCTTATCCTCAAGGTCAACTCCTTCATCATATCAACCCAATTAATCTTCCCACCACAGCTCGGACACGTGCAGGATATCGGTATCAAAACACCCTTATCTTCATTTGCGAGTGCGTGCTTCCCCCAGCAGTCTAAATGACCCATTGCTTCGCATCTATTGTGAGGACATATCGGGTGAAGTCCTGCTCCAGACTTTAATGATTCGTGGCAATGTACACAATCGCCTTCGCGTTCGAATGAAACGACGTTGTGCGCCTTTTCGACGTAGGGTTTTAGAAGGGCGTAGTCGAGGGGCAACGCGTGGATTCCCCAAGGTTCATTTGAACCTTCTGGTTTGTAGTCGGTTGTGGTTTTGATGCCCTCTCGTGGCGTTGTCTTTTTCTCCTTCAGCCAATTATCCCATTTCTTCTTGGCGTCTTCGTGGAAGAAGTGCAGGGTAAGTGGCCAACGTGCAAAACTCGGCACTCCAGTGAGCAAATGGAGATTGGACACGATTGAAATGAGACTATGAATTGGTTTGGCTTTCTTCTTTCCCTTTTTTCTGGGCGCTCGTTTTGTAAGTCGTTCTTCTGGTGAAATACTCAATGTCAAATGAGGATTTGTCAAAGCCCATCTACAGTTGTCAGCTTGACCCAAACAAAACTCGGATTCATACTCACTCAAACTTGAGAGCTGCGATCGAACTTGGAAATCCTGTAATCAACATGATGACCTCCCATGGTCGTAACTTGTCTTTTGCTGTTCTTACAGCGCCTCCCTTGGAGATACCATTGTGCTGGTTCAAACGTCTTGGGGGATGAGGCGTTGAACCTATGTAGTATGATGCATGGCGAACTGTTGAGCGGAGAACGTATACCGCGTATAAGGCTGGAATGGGTCTTTGAACTTGAGTCATGGCTGCGATGAAGGGTAAAATTCTTGATGGTGTTTACTTGGTGTGAGCGTGAGTTGGAGGGGCGATGGAATGAATGACTAATCAAGTCATGATGCAAAGAAGCCCCTTTCAAGATTCACCAGTCAAACATTGCGATCATGGCATTGGAGAATTAATCTATCATGATTTGTCTTCCTCTTTCAGCTATAAGCCCAAGGTAAATCCTTCTTCAACATTGTAATCAATAAAGCACTTCCAGTGAAGCCAATCTCAATAAGTCAGGTATACAAGTCGCATCAGCAACTGAACAATCTATCATAATTACGCCAATATATTTTAGACAAAGTCTGCCAATATCCCCATATAATACACCTACAGCAATCCCTGCTTCTGCAAATCATAGTAAACCTTCTCAGGCATAACATTGCCCTCTCCATCTTCCATCTGCACCACACTGCCCTCATCAACCGTAGTCCTCTTCTTCTCCTTCTGAATCTTCTCCCAAAGCGACAACGCCTCCGCGATACCAGTAATGTCCCTGAACAGCGTCGTGTTGGTGATTCCCAGACACTTGAGTCCGTAAATGTGTCGCGCTTCGTTAAAGTGCTTGTCAAACGCACGTCGGCCCATGTATACAAAGTTTCCGCAGATCTCGCAGGGAAATTCGACGCCTAGACCGTGGAGGCGGTATAGCCAGAAGGGAATGGGTTTACCGTCCCAGGCGAGAGGGAGCTTGAGGGGGTTGTAGATTCGCTCTTCTCCGTCCTCGTCTTCGCCTTCGCCTTCTTCTTGTGTCTCTTGGGGTGTTTCGTCGTTGTTGAAGAGGTTCTCGAGTTCTTGGGCTCGCTCGCGTTCTGTCATGCCCTGCTTGCGCTCCACGTTGACTTTGGTGTCGCTTCGCTCGGTGCTCATGGCGCTGGCTAGTCTCTTTACTCTGTACTCTCGAACTGCCACCGCACGCTCTTTTAGCCGTGTTGCTGAAGAAGTGTTTGCGTCGTTAGTAGGAGTCGAATCTTGACGCTGTTTCCTTTGCTCTGCCGCCTTCAAGTGTTTTCGTCCTGTAAGATGGTTCTTGAAGACGTTCTCGTTCTTGAATTCCTTCTCGCAATCTTCACACCACACAGCATCCGGTGTGCTGGCCTCCTTGGCGGTGCCATTCGTTGAAGCCGCATCCTTCTCCCAACCTTGAATCTCATCCTTTTCCCATGCTGTCTCAAACTCGTCATCGAAAGAAGCGAGAACCTTGTCCACATTTTCCAGCGGTCGTGTTCGTCGCATAAAGCTCTCGAGGTAGTCTGCTAGTTGACCGACATATTTAAAGTACTGATCCGTCAACTTGTGCGGTCGTGTGACACCGCCATGTGCTGAAGAGAAGTTGTCAAAGTTCTCGAGGTATTGGAGATATGTGAGTCGTCGGACATTAGGAAGGTTCAGATACGCTTCGTGACATTCGTTGAGGTCGAAGAATCGTCCGTAGGCTTCCTCTCCAGAGAACAAAGAGTCCACAATAGAAGGCATGGGCTCTCCATCGGATTTCCTGACCTTGTATCGTTGTTCCGAGTTCTCCGCTTGTTCGTGAGGATATCTCTCGTGATGTTCGCGCACATCCTTGAGCTGTTTGTAGAACTCTGCGAATGGGTCGCCAGTACCGATCTGTTGAATCTCTTGTGCCCGGACTCCGTTTTCGTCTTTGTAGATGTCGAGGAGGGTACCAGATTGAACCTGAATCTGATCTAGTAATTGAGAAATCTCATGATCTCTGTTGAGGCGATCACGAATCTGAACTGTTAGCGGACGAATTGTCAGAGAATTGGAGATACTCACATGTCTGGGCTCATCGCGAATGCGATCAGCGATTCCTTGTTCAAGACGCTCTAGATCCTCATGGATATAACGCTGCTCTTCGAGCACGAGCATGTTGAATATCGCAGTAAAAGCTCTTGACCGTCAACGAGTGTAATGACAATCAGTCGATGAATGAGTGAATGTCAAGATGAGCTTGATGTTTAAAAATTGCGGAGCTTCGTCGCGACTTCAGTGGCGTTTGAGCGCGCCGAAGAAAACTTAACTACAGCAGATTAGCAGCCAAAATAAATGAGTCAGCATGAGCAGCCAAACATGCTTTTTTATTTTGTTGAACCCCAGCTTCTTTCCACCGAAGTATACCCGGCGCTGCGCGTTACGTCTTTGCTCCAACTAAAAGTTACACTCCAAAACTTTGACCTTTACTACGAAGTGATCTTCATTTTTTTACGATTATCACAAACAAAACCGCAATCATGGCTGAAAACGCTGGAGGAATTGATCGCAAGGCCGATGAGAGGATGGAATTTTCCACCTCCAAGGAGGTCACCGTTCATCCTACTTTCGAGTCTATGTCACTGAAGGGTATGTCGCAAGCTTGTGATTAATGATCTAGCTAACAGAATCAGAAAACCTCCTTCGTGGTATCTACGCTTACGGTTACGAGTCTCCCTCCGCTGTTCAATCTCGAGCTATTGTTCAGGTCTGCAAGGGTCGCGACACTATTGCTCAGGCTCAATCCGGTACCGGAAAGACTGCTACCTTTTCTATCAGTATGCTGCAGGTCATCGATACCGCAGTGCGCGAGACACAGGCTCTTGTTCTTTCACCGACTAGAGAATTGGCTACACAGATCCAGTCTGTTGTCATGGCACTGGGTGACTACATGAACGTGCAATGCCACGCTTGTATTGGAGGCACAAACGTTGGAGAGGATATCCGCAAGCTCGACTATGGCCAGCACATTGTTTCTGGTACCCCCGGCCGTGTCGCAGACATGATTCGACGACGACACCTTCGTACTAGACACATCAAGATGTTGGTCTTGGATGAGGCTGATGAGCTTCTCAATAAGGGATTCCGAGAGCAGATTTACGATGTTTACCGATACCTCCCCCCTGCCACCCAGGTCGTGGTCGTCAGTGCCACACTTCCTTACGATGTTCTCGACATGACCACCAAGTTCATGACCGATCCCGTCCGCATTCTCGTCAAGCGTGACGAGTTGACCCTCGAAGGTCTCAAGCAATACTTTATCGCCGTCGAGAAGGAGGACTGGAAGTTTGATACTCTATGCGATCTCTACGACACCCTCACCATCACGCAAGCCGTCATTTTCTGCAACACCCGTCGCAAGGTCGATTGGTTGACCGACAAGATGCGCGAGGCCAACTTTACCGTCAGCAGCATGCATGGTGATATGCCTCAAAAGGAGCGAGACAGCATTATGCAGGATTTCCGCCAGGGTAACAGCCGAGTGCTCATCTCTACTGATGTGTGGGCTCGTGGTATCGATGTGCAGCAGGTCAGTCTAGTTATCAACTACGATCTACCCAGCAACCGAGAGAACTACATCCACCGTATTGGACGAAGTGGACGATTCGGTCGCAAGGGTGTTGCTATCAACTTTGTTACTACCGAAGATGTGCGCATCCTGAGAGATATCGAGTGTAAGTGAAGTCCAATCGAATAGTCCTGTTTGCAGAAGCTAACTTTTTTAGTGTACTACTCTACCCAGATCGACGAGATGCCCATGAACGTTGCCGACCTGATTGCTTAAGAAGGTTAAGCAACTGCAGTCAGGAGGGACATATTTCCAAAGAATGTGACCAATCTTGAGACACATCTACCGTATTGGGATCGATTTGTAACAAGAGAAACACCGCGTCGAGGACGTGGTTGAAGTGGAGGAAGGGGGCCGTGTACAGCATTTAGTAAGTTCTATCCAACTCGATGTTATCACAATCGACTAACTCGAGTAGAGTTCACGAAGAAAAGATTGTCAAATGAAAGCGAAGGGGGATCAATCTGACCCTGAAAAGGGCTTCTAGGAGTTTAGCAACCAGCTCAAAATACAAAAGCATATTCGTCACTTCGGCTGTCATTCCGTGACCTGAACAATAACTCGGCTTGGCCTGATCAATAATTCAACTTCTTATCAGCTGTCGCCCCAACTTTCCCAATTCGTCCAAGCACCATCTCTAAGTGAGTGGGTGCCCATCCCTGCAAATCAGATCCTCAAGTCCCAATTTTAAAACCCACGAAGAGGTCATTGCGATGAGGAAATGTGAATTTGTTACGTGATGAATTGCTTTACTTGATCTACAAGGAATCTTCCCCATGGGGTACGCAAATTGCAACTTTCTTGATGCCCTCAACGGAGAAACCATCAATTGTGTCGTATACTGTACAGACTCTGACATTCTATAGTGATGTATTGGAGCCTCGGCCGCTAACATCTTCTAGACCCTGTTCCGAGATACCGGTAACAAGGCATATCTTTCATCACACCCTTTACCTAACCCAATCATGCACCAACTCCCAATTACAATCCCCGTCCCGTATACAGTGGACTCGCATATGCAGGATCTCTGATAAGGCATGTCTGCACTGATAACAACCTTCCGCTAGATCGTCTATCCTATGCTGTACTTGGAAACGCCAACCGCCACACTATACTGATTACGGCCAATGTTTTGCACATGCGGAGTGTTTGGAACTAGCATCGACCCCATGTAACGGCGAATATCTGGGGTAAAGATAAAGATGTACGTACAGGCATCTATATATAAAGGTTTGATGTCCCTACACACATCCACATACCATCAAGCATCAACGCCTTCGAATATCTTCCTCTAGGTCTTGTGTCTGCCAGAGAATGCCCACAACCTTCTACCCTTCTTCAACCATCGACTCAAGCTCTGGTCCACCATGGAGAAAGCAACAACCATGAATCAAGCCGAGCGCGACGCCCTAGACCTCGCCGCCCTCGGCCACAATGAAGCCCTCACTCGCAAATTCAGCATGGTATCCATGCTCTCCCTCGCCTTTTGTATTCTCGGAACATGGGCCGTCTGCGCCCAAGCTCTCGCAACAGGTATCCAGAACGGCGGACCAGTAACATGTCTCTGGGGTCTCGTCCTTGTATGTCTGTGTAATCTCGCGATTGCCATGTCGTTGGGTGAGATGTGCTCTGCTATGCCGACTGCACTTGGACAGGCGTACTGGACTGGAAAGCTTTGGAGGACTGAGATGGGCAGGTTTATGAGTTATATGACTGCTTTTATCAGCACTCTTGGATGGTGGTGTCTTTCTGCTTCGCAGATTGCTTTCATGGCGGATTTTGTCTTGTCGATGAAGCTTATGTTCGACCCTTCGTGGACAGGACTCAACAACGGCTGGGTAAAGTTCCTTGTGTATACAGGAATCAATATCCTGTTTACCTTTGTCAACTACGTCGGCTGCCGCTCCGAGAAATTCCTCCCTTGGTTCAACAACTTTATCGCCGTTGGCTTCGTCGGTCTCTTCGTCACTTTCTCTCTCGCCCTTCCTATCCTCGTCGGAACGAAATCGGATCTCGAATATCAATCGCCCAAATTCGTCTTTGGAGCATGGATCAATGATCAAGGTTGGACTGATGGCGTGGTTTTCTTCCTTGGCCTTGTACAGGCTGCATATGGCTTGACAGCCTACGACTCCGTCATCCACATGGTGGAAGAGATCCCAGCCCCTCGACGAAATGGACCTAGAACAATGGTGATGGCTATTGTGCTGGGTGCCATCTCAGGCTTCATCTTCCTTGTCGCCACCCTCTTTTGCATCCAGGATCTCGACACCACTCTTGATCCTCCCTCTGGCTTCCCCTTCATCGAAGTCGTACAGAACATTGTGGGACTCAAAGGTGCAGCTGTTCTGATCGCTCTATTCGTCTTCAACGGTTTCGGCCAAGGTATCTCAATCGTGACATCCTCCTCGAGACTTACCTGGAGTTTCGCCCGAGATGGAGGTCTACCATTTGCAGAATATTTCTCCTATGTTGATCCTTACTGGGAGGTTCCTGCTCGCTCACTGATCCTCCAAGGAGTCATCATCAACATTGTTGGACTCTTGTATCTCTTCTCAAGCACCACTCTCGATGCTATCCTGAGCGTTAGCACCATCGCCCTCACCATCTCATATGCAATCCCTATCGCTGTCTTGATGGTCGTTGGCCGAGACAAGCTTCCTTCAGGAGGAGAGTTTGGACTGGGCAGATTCGGACCAGCACTCAACACTGTTTCCATCATCTACACTGTCATCACGACTGTCTTTTTCTTTTTCCCTAGTTCACCAAACCCCGCTTTTGGGGATATGAACTTTGCCATTCTCGTTTTTGGAGTCATGCTTATCATCTCACTTGTTTTCTGGTTTGTCAAGGGAAACAAGACCTTCTTGAGAATTGAAGACGTCTCTGATCATATACTATATGGCCAAGGGGAGGACGAACAGCCAAGAGCAATTGATGTGCCTGAGAAGCATTGATATATAGCTGATAAGAAGATATGTCGAATAGATTGAAACGTTTGCTTTGTGTACTTGTTAATCAGCTCTGTGCCACACCCGTAGTCTTTTTAGAAGAATTCTTCCATCTCTGGATCTGTTATTGTTTTTCGTCTCGCAATTTTCGCTCGCTCGATCTTCTCGCCTGTCTCGTCGTATTCCTCCTTAAGAACATTCGCTAGATGGTCCCAATCGCCACCGAACACGTAACCTTTCAGTCCTCTGTACCATCCCACAAGATCTGGTTCTCCACACTTGACGTTCTTCTCGATGAGCTGATCCAGTATGCCGGTTGCTGTAGACGAATCTCCATCTTTGACAGCTTGAAGGAGGATGTCGATGGTTGATATATGGCGTCTCATTTCAGGTATCAGCAAGTCGAAATAGAAGGCGATGAATGCTTGCATCGCTGCGGAGCTCGGCTGAGGCTGATCTTTCCTTGCTCTCCAGGGAGGACGGATACACACTTGACGCAATACTTGCAAGGGATTGATGCCATCAGTTGCTCGCTGCGTTGCTTGTATGCCAGCGAGATCCAACTTCGCAATATAGTCCAGTATTTCAACATCAGCAGCAAAAGCAGCAATGTGAAGAATATTATGACTCATCGAGGTCATGGCTGTCAGAGATGCCCCTGAACTCACGAATTTGCGCAGTGCCAGTAAATTCCTGCCCGTTATCGCCAACATGATTGGCGTCATGCCATCGTGATCTCTTGCTTCGAGGTCGGCCCCGTGCATCAGTAAAAGATCAGCAATCTCATCAACGGTCTCTTGGTCTATCTTGGAGTAACCCCCAAGAACGTGCATGATGGGTATGGTGTTAACGGTTGTGTTGGGCGACTTGGTCATCGCCCCGGCTTCGAGTAACATGCGGACACCTGCCGGAAAACTATTATGTACAGCGTGGTGCAGCGCAGTATGTCCGTCGGGACCCAAGTCATTCACATGAATCCGACAATCTTCATGCTCCAGCAGAGATTTTGTTGCTTCGTCTTTGTGACCACATACAGACCATAAGAGAGGAGTGTATCCGAGACCACAGGGCTGATTAATGTTGGCTCCGGCCATGATCAAGAGAACGAGGGCCTCGGAATTTCTTTCACGCACCGCATTATGGATGGGGCACATTCCACGCTCATCCGGCTCATCAATAGCCCAAGGCTCCTTTTGCAGGGCTTTCAACATCCCGTCAGCTGTTGCTTCCGGGTTTGCAGCTAACAAATGAATGTCGGTTGTGTGGTCCTCATCCCAATCGTGTATGAGAGATGACAATCTTTCTAGTATGATATCTAGTATATCAGGAGGCTCTTCATAGTCATTGTATTTTCTCATAAACCCGTGACGAATGTATCTGTTGATTCTCATTAGTGACATTCGATTCCATTATTAGATTAACAAACCTCGACAGTCCTTGGTATGGAAGTATGTTCTTCCACAGGTTGAGTAAAATCTCAACGCTACTCCAGCAACTGTGGCTTATGGAATACTACGATTATATTGTCAGCTATTCATCCCGTGTTGTGCGAGAGTCAGCAGACATACTTCCAATAAACTTCTACCTGCCGGGTTAACGTCATCCGGAAAGTACTTGTAGCCCTTGCGAAGATGCTCTTGTAGTGCCGAGGGATGCTCCAACATGGAGAAAACAGCCGCTTCTTTTCCAAGTACTCCAAGCACCCTGCGCGGGCGCAGTGACAAATTCAACTTCGGACCTTGACATGCTTCAATTAAGACCACTCCAGCCCAGAGCCACTTTGGTAGCCGGTATTCAAGTTTGACTCCCGTATTCGTCCCGCATCTGCCCTTACAAGCACTGCCCGAAGAATCATATTTGACAAGCCATGATCCCAGTATGGATTTTGCCCATGCGCCGCCGTCATATTGTTTTTGATTACGGTGGCAGCGACAGCGGCAGGCAAGGTCGCATGTGCGTGTACCTAGAGGCTGGACTGTTGTGACACTCATAAAACTCGCTTCTTTGGTGGTGAGAGTAGTATAATTGGACTCTCCACTTGGGGATGCTCCTTGGGCCTCGAACTTTTCCTCGTTTGGTCTCGACGAGACAACCACGCCTTGCTCCTCCAGCTCTTGGATCCGAGGTTAGTGGGCTATCATGGAGTTTAAATGAGGTAGCCCGGTCAAGGATTTCTGGTCGTTGAAAGATTCGTGCGTGTATGAAGTTAACTGCTGTGTGACGCGATGAAACAACCTGTCTCTGTTAGTGAATGCTGGATAGCTCCTCAAGAACTCACACTTCTTGTCGCATGTTACCTCTATCTACCATAGAGGAGACTCGAAACGTGATGGCCATATGCAAATTCGACTTTGTCGCCTGAGCTCTATCGCAAAGTTCCTCGATCTTGGAGGCCTCGGTGAACCATTTCATTTTGTCGGTATAGCGCTTCGGGTCATGCGCCTTGCGAGAGTGCGAGTATCTCTCCACAATCTCATTGAGCTCCTTCAATATATCTTCAAGCTCTTCTGTCGCCAACGAGACCAAAGGGTGCTCCGCTGGTACAAGAAGCTGCTGTACACCAGTCTGCTGTTGTGCCTGCATGATGAAGCATTCAATCATGAGAATCTGCTATCGAGTCAATATCAGTTCATCAAGAAATCTGTTGACTCACTTCTCTTCTCAGGTTGTTGCACTGCTTCTTCATCTCGGAATTATGGCGCAACAAGTCAATAGCTTTGAGGGACCCTTTCACTGCTTGCACCAGGGCAATAGAGCTCGCAACAGCCCCTAGAATCTCCAAGCCCGACATTTTGACGATGCTTTCGTGATGGCTGACGATAAAGAATACTTTGGGTGAACATGAGTTGGAAGAAGAGAAGATGGTCGCGCGGGGCTGAGCAGATTTAGAGTCGCATCAGGCTGTGCCTGCCAAGTAAGCAATAGAAAGAAGGACTCGAGGAAAGTGCGACCGGTCTATGCCACCATATTTTTATGCGGTAAATGGAAACACAGGAACACTCAATATCTTGTGACAATCGCATTTCAATGAATAGACCTGGAATACCTGCGCAGAGTGATACTCCATAGTTGGAGAAAAGAAATCGACTGTTTTCAAAGTCCTGTAGCCAACCACATCTTTGCATGTGGGCTGCTTATGCACATTGAATGGGCGGCAAAAGACGACAAAAGCATGCGATTCTCATATCATCTCATCTTGGCTGATAAGCCTAACTCGAAACCATAGAGAACTTCTCGTACAACAGTGTGGTGGGCTGCAACTTATTTATGAAGCTATTCCCAGAACCTACCCGAGACTCGATCATTCACACCCATGTTTTTGACAGGCGGCGGAACTTTGCCTGTAAGCCATCAGCGAATAGTATTGTCTGAATGTTGTAAGAGAGGCTAATATACACGCTTGTTTGCTTTGGAGGGTCTCTTCTCTCAACCACGACAATACAGTTGGCGTTTCCATTTATTGCCGTGTTTTGACCGTGGGGAACTCAAAGTATAGCACTGAGGTAAAGCCATGCTCATCATTCATTTCGATACCTTGAAGTACATCTTCTCGTAGCCAGGAACTGTAAGTATACTCAAAAAGACGACCAGCAAAAGACATGTCACCCATAATCTAACCTGCATCAACGAGCGAACCCTATACCCGACACAACCCAAACTAACACATCACAACTCACCACAAGAAACCAATCCACGTCATCAAGAGACATCCATAGTTTCAACCACTCCTCCACAAAGCCTCACCGTCACTGTTCCTGTACCTGACAGAAACGACTCATGTATCCCGTTTCACCTCCAAACTCAATATCTGCACCAACATGCCACATCTCCGACGCAAGGACCCTCGTCCAAACTAAACGTTATCTTGACACTTGTTTCAGCCTCAACTTTCAAGCCATCAAACGGTAGAGAGTTAAGCCAAAGTTACGTTGGTTGAGCGCTTTCTAGAAAACACCTTATGCTTTCTGGAAAACATCCTCTGCTGGTGACATCTGTTGGCTAACGTCGGTGTTGACATCCCAATTCGTATTGTGAAACCAAGCGAACAAAGTTTAATTGATCAGACCAGAACAGCTTAGGTTACCGGCTCTCTGGTCACAATGCAACGAAGCGATGGGATCATCGGAGGGAAGGTCTGCTTCTGGCCATGGCTGAAACGTCCCGAGGAACAAGCCCATGTTTGCTGCCAGCCTTGCATTGGAGTGGAAAAAAGTTACAGAGGAAAACTACGGACATGGCATCATGATTTCGGAACCATACTGCTTATGAGGCATGTGCAAATGGAGACAGACAAGCAAGAGCAAGGGTTGGTTAAATGCAATGCGGTCCTGCGGCACCGAGGTCCCCAAAGTGTGGGAAACGTGGGAAATGGACAGGGGATTGATTCCTTTGTAATTGAACCCTGAAATGATACCGCGTATACTGGTACTGTGGAATCAAGAGTTGCATTTCGGTCATAATGCCTGTAGGATTGATGTTATCATTGCCTGATTCAAAAGAGGATCAATGCTGATTCAACCGCGACACCCTCAGTATCAGATTCAAGAGAGACAAAAAATAGTCATAATATCCCGTAGCTGAAGCGCAAGAGTCATGCAATACAAAATTGTACATAGTCTGGGGCATGACGCTTTGCATAGGACAAGCCTAGTTGAACCTAATGGAGAAAGCCCGACGCCACGCATATTGGGAACGAACTTTTTGACTGAGAGTAGGGTAAGGTTGCCATGTGGGATCAGACTGCTTGTTATTTAATTAATGAAAAGGTAATGTTATTGAACGAATGGGTGGATGTTCGGGGAAGTAATCCGGCGACAGGGGCTTTGACATGGGATTCGGGAAAACTGGTAAATGAATTGGAAGGATAAAATAAAAACAACGCAAAATGCGACATGCGACATTGATAATCTTGGGAGTTTTTGGAAATTTGGGCCAAGAGAATGACCGTCTGCCACCCGCTCGCCCGAGCTAATAAAGATAGATGATCACCATGGCGCGGAATGGATATGCAAGATTGAGTGGCCTCAGACCCTCTTGTCTTAGCCCAGAAGAAAAGAAACTCTGACGAATTACCCTTTTTCAACGTTTGAGTTGGTGGTGTCCTTGTCTTGGAATGTAACGACGGCATTTCTACTGTCTACCCTTCTCCCGGGCTTCCACTTCCATTCTGCATCCCCTAATCTCGTTGCCGGTACCAATCGCCTAAAAGTGTGTCCTCATGTAGGTTCCGCTTAGCCAGGAACGACGACAAGGATCATAGAGTCGGAAAGGCTATGTACAAGACCCGGTGAAGCCCCAAAATGGCTTGGGTCCGCCGGGGGAAGACGATCCGGGCCGATGAAATCAAGGGTCGGAGCCGTTTTTTGGTACCAAGCGTCTATTGTTCCGTTGTGCAGGGAAAGGTTCTTTTGCTTCGGCCTGAGTTGTGGATATGTATTCGTAAGTAGGCGATGATTCCGACGATTCTGACGATTCGATCGACGATGTAAGCTTGAGCTCAAGACATTTGATGGGTATACCGGCAATGTCTGTATGGATATGTCTGTAATGTCGTGTAATCAGTTGAATGATATCGCTTGTAACGTCATTGGTCAAGGTCGTGCGTGCGGGTGAGGCGCGGCGACGATGCACAACATTGGAAGTAACTCGCACAGACGCTTAATAGACGCCAATGCAGTCACTGCTAGGGGGCGAGAGTCAGCAGAAGCTTGAAAGAAGCCGTTACCTTACCAGCACCCAGGAAGGGACACCTTGGGAAGCACAAGATTACCCCTGACTTGGTGATTTAGTTCCGGGTGATTTACCAAGTAAATTGTACTCCCTGGTTCGGGTTAGCTAGTTCCTTCCGGTGTTCGTTTGGGACCATCCGTGATAGGGCAAAAGAGGCAGGCCGACCGCAAGCTATTTGTGTTAGACAGAACGAATAATGACCTTCGCTTGTCATTCACATGGCCCATGCTTGGTAGATCACCGACCGGAATCTGCACAAAGATCCCTGATGATGGATCGACAAAGAAGCTACTCCCAGTGGATCATGAACAACCTTTTTCTTCATGATGACACTCGAGTCAGTGCTGGTAACGTAACTTTTGGCGGGTATTTCTCCTAGAAGAGAAGGCTCGGAAGAAAGAATAAAGATGCACAATTATTCGTTCCTGAATATTCCTTCATGACAAGGATAGATCCCCGGACCACAAGATAAGATACCGGGGTTCGATGTGACAGTGAGGTATCATTGTACCTGGAACTGCAGGGCTTGACAGCCTAAAGAGTGAATTGTGTGGGTGGTATGAGGCTGACTCGGAAATCTGCCGCATCATTAGCATTAATTCGTATCTGATGTGCTGTACTTTGTAAATGTGCTGGAATTGAAGAACGAGTCAGTGGAGGTTATACTGCGGGTAATCAATCGAGATGGTGTTTGTGTTTGTTCATAGACACATACATACACCATAAATGCATGCATATCTATATGTCTCAGTTGTTATTCAAGCTTCAATAAGCAGCCTCCCGGGCCGCCGTGTCTCTGATTGCCACGTGCTGTTCCGTCCCTGTGCCCTGTAACTTAAAATTAGATGGGGATTAAGCGACTGAGGTAGAAAGAAGCAATTTTGATGATTGCTGTTGGTGATGGCGTTGGTTGATGAATAGAGTATCGTGCAAGATGCAAGATGCAAGATGCAAACATATTTGTTTGTTTGGCCATTCATTGTGTTGTTCAATAAAGGTAGGCACGGTTGATGTGGTGGCTCCTTCCTCAACACCAATTTGTTCACTCGTGACTGCACTTTCAACCTCACCCGTCCAATTATTGACATCTTTTCTTTTTCTCCCTCCTCCAACATTCGATTTTCAGAATCTTATTATTCTTGGCGGCATTTCCCTATCGTGCATCTTCATTCTGTTTGGTCAGCCCTCTTTTCTTCTAACTTTTTTCTTTTCTTTTTTCCCCTCTAAAGTGCCACTTTCCTCTTTTCGCTTGACATCTGGCGTCCTTATCTCAATTAGCCTCATCAGAGAAAACAAAAACTGCCTGCCTGCCGAGACGAAGAGAATATCGGTTGATTCTATTGTGGGTTCATTACGAGTCTCGAATTCCAGAATGTCTCGTCTTTATTGACATCTACCGACTACGTTGCAATTGTCTCGCTTTTTGCCGATCCTCTCTTCTCTTTCGCCGGTGATCAATATTCGGCAGGAATCAATCGACTCCAAATATTGCGCTTCTTCTGTGATTCAATACGCGCTTGCTCTATTTGGGAAAGCAATTCCCAACTGCGAGGTCGGTCGTTGTTAGTGCTGGCACTTGGCTGGTCCGGCATCCACTAACATCTCCGTCTTGTGTGCAATGTACCAAGAGCTTTACTAGCAGGCTGTCACGAACCTTCCATGACTCGCTGCGCCCATCTCATTTCCGTCGAGACACTTGCCGTCAATCAGTACGACCCGACTTCAATAGTCTGCGTCGACGATTTTGGCAAATAAGGCTATTCAACAAGGCTGTCATGTCAATCATCTTTCAAGCATCAAGGTTCACATGAAAGACAAGGTGTCCTTGATACTGTGTTTTGTGAGAAACACAATTGCATCATATCAAAGGATTCATTCGGAGATGAATTCACAATTATCACAGGGTTCAATGTGATTCGGGGAACAAAATATTGCAGCCAAGTAACACACGCCAAAAACCCTTTGACTCGCGACCAAGCTAGACAAGCTCAGTGCAGTAACGGCAGCAAAGCGGCTGCAAGCCCCCAAATCAACCGCCATAGCGATAGCGTGCGTGCTTGACCATCCCTGCGGATCCTTGGTTCCCTGGGCGCGATCGCCGACGGACTCAGGGGCCCCTAACGACGCTCGGGTCTCTTGTATCTAGGCTGTCCTTTTGCCTGGACCGCTGTTGGGTCTAGCTCCAAGCCTTTCAAGCCCCGAACCCCCGCAGAGGAGTCGAGGGTCTACCCCCTGACGCCTCTTTTTTTTTCTCGTTCAACCTGTAAGGGTAGATTGTACTGTTGTGGATACGGCTCAAACTGCTTCTGCTCTCTGCTCATCTGGTTCCGAGATGCCTAGGCCTCCCTGGTCAATCAGTCAGTTCAGTTCAGTCGAGTTGGCTTGTTAGTTTGGCTCGAGGGTTCCTCAAAAGCGCCGCGCCCCGTCTTCTTACCCCCATCCCCTTCCCTCTCCGTCTACTGCTTTTTGTTTTGTTGGTTGTTAATTTGGTCTGCACAGGCTCTCATATTCACTGCGATAGACCTGTCAGATATCAACTGATATCCCTTGCCTCAGACACACGAGGTTCAAACTCAACGCCTGCGCTGCGCATCTTGCGCCGTCGAATCATTTCTCGCTTCGTTCCGACCCTCGACACCCACGACGCACGACGCTCGTACCTCTCTCACACTCTTCCTCTGCCTCGCGCGCCCACACGGACCCTTCCCCTCCAGTACATCCCGTGCTTTAGAGGCCCCACCTACCCGAATCCTCTACTTTCTCGTCTGGTCTTTCTATCAGCCCAGATTCAATAATCTACAACAGTAATTGTACAGCACCTGTGTTACCGAATCGGAATCTACCAAAATGGGGTTGTTTTCACGCAAAGACAAGACGCCAAAGGCCGATCAGGCCATCAACACTTCTCAATCCAATGTGAGCGTAAACTCACACTCATCAAGCCTGAGATCGCCTGCTGCCGCCAATAACCGCAACCCCATGAATCGGACTTCTGCTGCTAGCACGTCCGGTCCCATGTCTCCAGTCAAACTACCAAAGATCGATCTTCCTCGACCTCCGGACCCTCAGCTCGATCCTGCCGGTTATCTGAAAAGTCTTGGTGCTGTGAGAGAAAGAAGCAAGATTGTCACTGACAAGGCTCTGCGCAATGAATTGAAGCATTTTGATGTGGATATGAGCAAGTTTGACGATGTGGTCACATTTGTTACTGGAATTATCAAGGTAAGCAACGCGACAGAGCACAGCGCGACCGCAATTGAAGTAGATCGCTAACGGTGTATAGCGAGACTATGATGCCCCCTATCTCAGCATTCCTAGCCACGGCAGATACCAGCACTTTGCCGTGGGTGGTCGAGATCGCATCGCCCAGCTACTTTCAACCTGGCCTTCTAATATCGACAACACAGAGCGCTGCCGACGTCTAATCGATCTTTTCCTCGTCAGTGTGCTTTTGGATGCTGGCGCAGGAACTTGCTGGACATACAAGAGCAACGAGAATGGTCGCGTATACAGAAGATCAGAGGGTATCGCAGTTGCTAGTCTGGAAATGTTCAAGAGTGTGAGTAATTATCTTCGCGACACATTTCAATGCTAATGTTGTAGGGTCTATTCTCTGGAAACCCCAACAACAAATTCCAAGTCGACAAGGATGGTCTCAAGACCCTTACAGTCGAAAAACTTGCTGCTGGCCTTCAGTCAAAACCAGGCAACGAAATGGCCGGCATCCAAGGTCGCACTGACATGCTGATCCGCCTGGGTGAAGCTTTGGCCGCCAAGGACGACTTCTGGGGTTATGAAGGTCGCCCTGGATGCTTGATTGGTAAGTCGCGTCAAATGTAAATCTGTGCAAGGCTAATTGTTTAGATCACCTTCTTGGTCACCCCTCGACACAGGCATCATCCTTGCTCATCGTTCCCTTGCCCGTCCTGTGGAACGTGTTAATGACAGGCCTCGCTCCCATCTGGCCCACAAACCGAACAGCGATCAATGGTGTTACCCTCGGCGATGCTTGGCCTTGCCAGGCGATGCCTCAGCCCGGCGCATCTCCCAAGGTTTCCGCTTTCCCCAACAGCTCCAACGCCGCTGCTTGGGAGTCCATTCTGCCATTCCATAAGCTCACCCAGTGGCTCACCTACTCGCTTATGCAACCCATGCAACAGCTCCTCAAGATGCACTTTGCCGGAACCGAATTGCTCACTGGTCTACCAGAGTACCGAAACGGTGGTCTTTTCGTCGATATGGGTGTCTTGAACGTCAAGAAGGACGATCTGGAGAGAGGTCTACAGAATTACAATGAGTGGGTGCAACGGACAGGCGCTAAGGGTGTTGAGGTAGCACCCATGTTTGAGCCTAGTGACGATGTCATTGTTGAGTGGAGGGGTGTCACAGTTGGTTTCCTCGACATGCTCTGTGAGGAGGTCAACAAGGTTTTGAAGCCTGAGTTGGGCGGCAACGAGTTGACCTTGCCACAGCTTCTAGAGGCTGGTAGCTGGAGGGTGAGTCATGAAACATTCGAGACCAAGAATTACACTAACATATCCCAGGGTGGCCGCGAGATTGCCGAGATCAACAGACCTAATACCAAGGAGCCCCCGATCCTTATCGAGAGCGACGGCACCGTATTCTAAGGCTTCGTATGTCCTTCTAAGATGTATTACTGAATAAACATGACGGAACGCAAACGGGTATAGAGAGGGAAGCGAGGTAGGAACAAGGGGGGAACTGAGCTTTAACTCTCTTCGAAAGCATCAGCATTATTTACATTATCCAAGTGGCGGAGGGAACTTTTTTATTACAACGGCAAAAGAGAACAAGCTGCGGGAGGGTAAAAAGGAAGAACCTTGGCAGTGTTTGCCTAGTTTTATAATTGAGACACAAGTCGTTAAATGCGTTTACGCTTAATGCTTACAACTTCAGTCAACACTTTTTTCTTCTGTACAACTTCTTTCGTGGGATGGTCTTGTTACATCGATAGATACATGCTAGATACCTTTTTTCCTTTTCCAAGCCTCCGTTGATCACAGACCTGTTGACTTCCCTCGGCTTGAGCCTTTATCTTGTGGTATATCATTTCGCTACCCCAATGCTAATATTACAGATCCTGAAACAATGTCTTTGACTATATTTACACTTGATTCATACACTTTCTCGTCTATCGCTTGTACTTCTTGTCAAACTCCTCACGCTCAAGCTTTCGGCGCATCTCCTCGAGCTTGCGAATCTGGTTCTTGCGAGCCTGCTCGGCACGTTCCTCTGCGGTGCCGCTGTACTGGTTGGTCATGTTTCCGATTTGGTCAGAAACACCCTTTTGCATCTCGCTGAGGTTATCAGACAGTCTTTCGCGGAGACCTTCGATGCCCTTGGCCTTGGTCTCGCGGGGAGGCTTGTAAACGGGCTCCTCGACCTTTTGGGCTGGGAGACCGAGAGCGTGACGGATGGAGGGGGTGTTGAGGAGGGTGGTGGTGACGAGAGCGGCTGCACCGGTGGTGGTCATCATCAGGTTGACACCGGCAGCGAGGTAGGAGGTAAAGATGAGAGTGACACCACCCATCACCCACATGAGCTTCTTGGTTGTGGCCCTTTGAGCAGCGGGTTGGTACTTGCCATTGATCTATACAAGTTAGAGGTCGATTCGGGGAGGGCCTATTGGGTTGAGGTTACTTACCACAATGGAAGAGATCAAGAAAGTGGTACCAAGAGCAGGAAGAGCGTAGAAGGGATCAGCGACAGTAAGATCATGGAACCAGAGGAAACCAGCGTCTTCCAACGAAGGCACAGGAATGTGTGTCATGCCGTTGATGATTCGGAATAGACCGAAACTGAAAGGAATCTGGAGGAAAGGCCAGAACATGCCCGTCATGGAAGCGCCGTGTGTCTCACGAACCATCTTGTTGAGGAACTGTCCCTTTTGCGTCATCTCGTTATCCTTGGTCTGGTAACCCTTCTTCATAAGTTCAATAGCCTCCTGGAAGCGAGGATCCTTCTTTGACTCGTTCAAAGCGGCACTGAACTTAACAGCACGGACTTGAGGGTAGAACATGACAAGTCGGAGGAGGATAGCTGTTGCGACAATTGTACCACCCCAGCCAAGACCAGTGTAGACATGGATGTGCTCAAGAACCCATTGCATGACTGATGTAGGACCCCAACCGTAATCAAGTCCAATTTCCTTCAAGAAACCAAGCTTCTCCTCCATGTTGAGGATGGCGGGGTTGGCAAGATCGGCGATAGATTCGAGGTCGAATTCGGTGGGGGTAACGGATGCAGGCTGAACAGCCTCGGCGACGGGCTCAGCCTTGAGAATGGGAGCATCGTTAACGGCGGGTGTAGGATCGATAGTCTCAGGAGGAGTAGGAGCCTCGGGTGTCGTCGTGGCGGCTTCAGCAATGGGCTCTTCTGTCTTCTTCTGTCCCCAAAGTCTATATCCCCAAATGGACAAATTCCTTGAAGAAGAAACACCTCCAAGAACAATTGGAGCCGCAATGCTCTTGACACCAACTCTTGTTCCAGCCGTAAGAGGTGAACGAGCGCTCTTTACTGTACCGAATTGTCTAGCATCGAGTTTTCGGCCCAGGGTTCTGTAGGTCTGCCTATGTCAGTGGATATCATTTATATGGATTTTTTGCACCTACGGATTGACCGCAGATTGGCCTCTGGAGAGCGCCCGAAGGCAAAGAGCGCACAATTCCTCGACTAGGAAGCATTGCGGCGGTATTATGTGGGATGATCGGGTGGATAAGTTGCGCGCGATGATGCTGCTGGGAATTTTTTGGAGGTTTTCCGGCACCGGCGGGTAAATATCGGGTTCGCGATAGTCCGTCGCCGATGATCTCCGGATGACTTGTCGGGGTCATTCAGTGACGAGTTGATAGCAGTGATTAAGTTGACTGATAGTTGAGTTGATTGACAAAGTTGATTTGAGTTGATTGCAATTGATGTCGCTGCGTGCAATATTTAAATTGAACCGCCTCCGTAACGAAACACAGCCCATGATCCTCTCTAATGATGTAGTTTCAATTATTTAACATGATATGCATTCATCCATCCAGCTCTTCGTATATGATTCAGTCGGTAATTTATAACAGATATTCTCGACACAAGCTTCCAGCAGATCTACTCCAGGCTTGCAATGTCGTCCAGCGAAGGGCGGGGACTGCGGTGCTTTTCTCGAAGCTCGATACCAGGTCCGATAGGGTGCGCTCTTCTTCGAGTAAGAGGAAAGACCTGAGTTTGTTAGCAGGGTTCATATTGAGTTCAAGAAAAAGGTATCTCACCTTTGTACCGCCCCAACCTAGTCTGAAAGCTGCCTCATGAGCAAACAGCTCTCCGAAACCAAGCATCATTCCGTTGACAAAAGGTAGCAACAGGTTGATAGCAGCTCCACGTATCAATGACCAAACAGTAGGAGGCTTGTAGAGGATGACGGGAGAGTTTGAGCCTGATGATAGATCATCACCTCCAGAGTATAGTTCGCTGTCGGAGTGCAATGTAACGCCGGACTCGGCAAGATGATTGTGTTCGTCGGCCATGGTGAATTTGTGTATTGTCCGTAACGGTTAAGGACGTCGTTGTTGATGCCGTCGTCGTCGCTTTATACAGATGTAAAAGAGGTTGTTGACGATCTCGGCCCTCAACCGTCGCAATCCCCAGAATCCTTACGTAAGGCTGCAGCCGAGCGGGAAGGTGGTGGGTGGAGCAGTTGTGTCACAATGGAAGGTGGGGTGTCCACCGCCACCAAGAGCTGTGCTTAGCTGGTGACGAGGGAGCTGCCTGCCTGCTTTTGCTTTTAACACATCAACTCTGAATCCTTTCTTTTTTCTATCTAATTACTCGATCTCGACAGTTTAACTCGAATCTTTCATCGTTTCTGAAACATCCACCGAATCCCATTTCAGCTACCCCGCTATTGCATCAACATGGCAGACCGTGAAGGTCAGATCGTCGAGTTCGCAGGCCTGAGCGGCGCAAGCCCCGAGGAGGTTTGTTTTACATTCATATTGAAAAACCATGACTAATATCGTCAAGGCCCGCCAGTATCTTGAAGCGCACAATTGGGATCTCGCAGAGGCCAGTAACGCTTGGTTCCGCGACGCCGAGGAGGACAACCGCGACACATCTACAGCTCCTGCACCAGACAACTACACTGGTCCCCGAACCCTCGATGGTCGACCTGCTCCAGAGGCTGCCCGTAGCAGCCAACCCGCCCGAAAGAGCGCACCTTCGCAACAGAGAAAGACTGGAATTGCTACTCTAGGATCACTCGGTGGCTCGTCCCATCAGCACGACCATGGAGATGATGACGATGATGATTCTGACCCCGAGGACAATGATGGACGAGGAAACTTGTTTGCTGGTGGTGAGAAGTCTGGACTAGCTGTTCAGGACCCTAGCCAGCAAGAGGCTGGTCCTAAGAAGATCATCAGCGACATTCTCGCTAAGGCGAAAGCGTAAGTGACAATGAATCTGCAAAGGCATGAATCTAAAGACAAAGCTAATGAATCAGCAACGCTGCTCGTCCCGATGCCGAAAACGAGGCCGGTCCATCCGAGCCCAGTCGTTTCCGAGGAACGGGACAGACTCTTGGTGGTGATGGTGTTGAGAGCCGCAGCATCCCTGATCCTCTTGGTCCCGTTCGTCCCTCCAACGCCGAATCTCAAGAGCGAGTCCTTCACATTTGGCAGGATGGTTTCAGCATTGACGATGGAGATCTCCGACGATTCGATGACCCCGCAAACCAGGCCGACCTGGCATTGATTCGATCCGGTCGTGCACCTCTTCACCTCATGAACGTCCAGCATGATCAGCCAATCGACGTCAAGCTTCACCAGCACGAAACACCATACCAGCCTCAGCCCAAGCAGTACAGACCTTTCGGTGGTTCTGGTCAAAGACTTGGAGCTGTTGTGCCTGGCGCTGGAGAAAGCTCAAGCTCTACCGCTGCACCAGCCGCTGCTCCTTCATCCTCTAGCGCCCCGACAGTCAATGACTCTCAACCAACAGTCATGATCCGAATTCAGATGCCTGACGGTACGCGTCTTCCTGCTCGGTTCAACACTACCCACACTGTTGGCGATGTCTATGGTTTTGTTCAGGGAGCTTCACAAGAGACACGAAACAGACCATGGGTTCTTTCCACAACATTCCCCAACAAGGACCACACCGATCACAGCCTCGTTCTAGGGGAGATGCCCGAATTCAAGAAGGGAGGTACCGCTGTTGTCAAGTGGACTTAGGTATGGATGATTGGCGTTTGGGGTGTGATTAATGAACCGACTGGTTTCTCAAGGTAGTGACATAGAGGTCATAAATAGACACTAAAATTGTAAAATTGATCCCATATCTAACGCCCATCACTTATGTGGTATCTCAACACCTAACGCCAAATATCATGCAGATCACCACTAGGCAGCAGCAGGTGTTGTTGGGTTGGCAGGTTGAATCGCAGGCCCATCCAAGAATCTGAAATGCTCAATCGCAATCTGACAATTCAGCATAGCAGCATTAAACCGGGCCTCTCCAGGAGGAAGCACAACCATCAGATACGTGTTTGTCGTAAACTTGAGAATAAACAGACTAAACCGATTGCCCGCTTTATGCTCCATGCGAATAAACTGCTCAGCATTTCGTGGTGTACCCGTGAATCGCGAAATGCTCTGCTTGAAGTGCTTCATAATGTTGGACATGCGCTCTAATCGGTCCTCGGTAGGATTGCGCTGGCCTTCAGTAGACGTCCACGACGATACAGCGAGGAAAGACGTGCGTTCGAAGAGTAACAACTCCTCCGCTTCGATAGCAAGACCGAGATTTGCTAGGTTTCGCTCGATGACGGATAAATTAGGTACCAAATCGTGAATAATCGACGCCCAGGCTTTATACAAGCTCTGATCCCAAATCGACGTAGCAAACGGCGTAAGCTCAATCGAACTAGCCGCAATACCGACCGAATTTCCATACTCGAACGTCTTTTGTCGCACGACTCGGATTCGCTCGTCGTACACGCTTTCGCGCGCTGTCGGGACTACGAGATCCATCTTGTGGATGAGAATGTAGATCTTGGCGGAGGGAGAGTATTGAAGGAGCGCGGAGAGGATGGATACGTATGTTGCGAGATCGCGGTCGACGTCGCGAGATTCAATGTCGAAGACGTAGATTAGAACGCCGACGTTGGAGAATACGTGTACGCGTTGTTGGGAGAGGTAGTTTTCCATAAAGGCTTCTTGGCCGCCGCAGTCCCAGAGGTTGAGGGTTAGATTGCCGAGGAATTTGACGTGGGAGAGATCGATATCGATAGTAGCGCCGCTGCACATGAAGTTAGCACGAGTTATCATCATCTAGAGGAAGGATCTTACAGTCTTCGTGTATCGCGTGCAATGTAATTGCTAAAAATGATACTTCTCATACTCGATTTGCCTGAGCCAGACTTTCCCATGAGCAGCACCTTTTTCTTCTTGGGCTTCTTAACTTCACCAAGAAGTTCAGGCGCGGGCTGAGCCTCTGCGAGGGATGTATCGATGTAGGAAGCCATGGTGGTGATGTTGTGGTGTGGTGGTTGGGAAGAGAGAAAGATGACGCTGGAGGGGAGCTTGGAGATTGAAAGGGTAGCTTTTGGCGCTTGGGCATTTACGGTTTAGTGGCCCGCCCCCGGAAAGGAAATCGGAGGATGAAACGTCTTGGCTGGGAATATCTTCAATTACTTTTTGACAATTGGCTGTAGAATTCAAGTTTACTTATTGATTCAACTACTTGGAAGGTGTCCGATAACTGAGCTGATATAACTTGGTATTTGATGTGATATGTTTCACTTTAAAGTAACCCCTTATTCCCGCATATGCTGTATGGTCACACGACCACAGAAACGGTGATGCATGCTCTTTGAGTCACAATATCATGATCAATTCGGTGGCGTCATTATTAGCTGGTAATAATCGGGACATTTATTCGTTATCCTCAGCTGAAATACGGCTATAAGCTTGTGCGGTGGCCTGTCAGTTCAAGTCAACTAACCCATTGACAAGGAGAACATATAGGTTACAGCACCATGGATTGCCTCAAATGTTTTAAATGTAGTTTACACAGATACCATTAGTATTATCACTGGTTGCGTTGGTAGACTTTGGAATAATTGATTGCTGTTGGGTTTCGACTGGTTGTTAATATGCTTCAGTTAAGCATGATGATCAAGTCAACTGATTATCAAGAGGACTTTGGACAATCAATTTCTGTAGAGAACTGGTTTCTAAATCAGAAGAACAACTTCAGTCATTCATTTAATCAGTTAAAGAACGCAATATATACTGAAAACGCTCTTGAGAAACGTCCTCTCTTCTAAACCCAGATCACCACGATCAGCCATAGGGTAGCCAACTGCCCACGCAAATGCTCTGGACTAACACTTCCATCCAATCCCATGTCTTCTTCAAACCCGGAATGGTAACAAGACAAGACGCTAAGGCTTTAACAGCATAGCTTCCCATTACCCATCTCTGAAACTCAATTGCACCAACGTCCCAAGGGTATCCAAACAATAGAAAACAAAGCTCATCAGATCGTCCATATATATATTCGTCAGTAAAGGCCTGCGATATGCCTGTCCAATACCCAAACGCCTGTATAACTCAAATGAAATTGCCGAAACGATCAACATGGGGTATGCCTCCCTGTTGATTGACCTCGCGAACTGTCGTCGTTACTCCTACTGACCGCTCCTATAAGAATCGACCATACATCATCGTAATGTCTTTTGTGATCGACAATATCGCTAAACGGATTAGTTAGGTCTAGTACAGCAGTCTATATAGAAATGACTTACACTCGGGTTTCTGGAGTACGTCCAAAGAGGGCAGTGTCGTCAAGATATGTCATGCGAGCAAGACCAGCCCGATCGTCACCAAAGCTCACAAACTGAAAGGTGAAATCGGTGTCATTGACTTTTTTGTCCTCCATTCTCCTGAGAATAGTCGCGATGTAATCCTCCACGAGTCGATGGTCATCGGTGCGGTTCTCCCATACTCCGTTGGTGAAGATTAGAACACTCGTCGGTTTCTTGGTATCAATGAGACTAGAATCTCTGAAGATTTGGTTGAGTACATGTCTCATATTGCAGTGCTCGCTTCTGTCTTTGTTTAGCCAGTCGCGTACTGGAGCAATCAGCTTGTCCATGGTAAGCATAGTGTATAGATATCGATGTGGCAACGTCGATGGGTATCGCTTTTCGGGCTTCGAAGTGAAACGAATCTCCGGAAACGAAATATCGATGTCCCTGACTAGCCATGCTAGAGCTTCAACGGCTTCAAGGACTTCGCCTTTCATACCACGCATCGACTGAGAATCATCGATCACAAAGATGAAGTGTCTCTGGCCCATGCTGTCGCGGAAAGATTCGTATCCATCCAGGTGCTCCTTCTTTTTTGCGAACTTGCGGTGGTAGACTACATTCTTCACAGTGGTAATCCCGGATACTGCTTGGGGATGTAGTTTGTCCGGGTCCCATGAGTTGTTAATAGGACTTTGGTAAGGAGAATGGTGATAGTTGTCCTGAATGGAGAGCCCAATGCTTGGAAAGCCGGCTGGAGCCATTGCCTGTGAGGTCCCGAACCCATTCGTGCTTATTTTCAGCGAGTCGTCAAAGTGGCGACCAGGTTCATGGAAGCCCTGAGTTTCACCATGGTTGATCATCAAAGGAGAATTTTGATGGGATGATGCTTCTAAGCCAACCTGTGCACCAGGATATGGACTCTGTAAAGTACCCTTGACCGGGTTCGAATATGGATGATACTGAGCGGAGCCACCGATCGTTTGTCTTTCTCTTCCACGATTGGAAGCTGTGCGATTATGGGGTTCATGATGAAAATTAGACTCGCTGCCTCGTGGAGATGTATCAAAATGTGATGAACTGGCAAACTCCGGGCTGCGGAGACGGTGGGACTTGGTGGGCAAACTGATAGATCTGCCTAGAACAGGAAACAGGTCATCATATCTAGTCCAGAAGTCATGCCATAATTCTCGAGCATGAGATCTCTCGTGAGCGGCCACAAGCATCCGTGTTTTGATGAGGAGGCTGACACTCCCTGAGAGATTCGTAGAACCCTCCAGGGCATCAATTGCATTCTGCTGAGACTCGAAGACACAATTCAGTGCGACTTTTCCGTTGTGGAAACAGTCGCCAAAATCTGCGACCATATAATGATAGTTCATCTCGATTTCCCTTTTGCGGCGGCCGGCAGCTTTTTCAAGAGCAGCCATTCCACCAGAGACCCATACGAGGGCCTCACTGAAAACGCAACCAAGAGACCAGATATCGGATGACAAAGGAATCGGCGTTATGGTCGTGTCTTGATAGGTTTCGAATCTGCAAGCCTCGGGAGCACCTGAAGAGATGAATTAGTAGAAGTAACAATGTATTAGGATGTTGCGACTTACAATATGTTCTGCTTCCATCATTGTTGTGCAAACTGGACTCAGTCTCATCAATAGGTCGTTCAGATGTTGCAGTATCGAAGTCAGCAAGCTTCATGTTGAATCCAGAAGAATAAATGGCATCAGTGCCTGGGAAGATGAGAATATTGCCGGGTTTAATATCTCGATGAGCGCTGCGAGAGTTAGTATGAGGAGCTGATGTCTGGATCTATCACATACAATCCTGTTCGCTGAGCCTTGGGCCCTCCCAGATTTTGAATCTTATCGATAGCCTTGGTGAGACCCATCATGCCGTGTAAGAAGAATCTGCGCTGCTCTGCTGTCGCTGGGGGATCTCGCCGGAATAAATCGAGTAGACTGCCCTCGTTGGCATACTCAAGTACCACAAAGCAGCGGTTGTTCTGCTCAAAAGAGTCCAAGTATTTGACAATGTGGCCGAAAGAGTCGATTTTGGAAAAGGCATTGCATTCTCTGATCCAATTGCTTCTCAACCACTCTCTCTCTTGCGTGTGGTACTCTTTGAAGACGACAGTGTCCTTGGGCTGTGTTAGTGAACGAGCACGCATGGGGGATGAGACAAGCTTACTGATGAGCTCCAATCATCATCGTGGCATTCCGAGTATAGTTTGACAACTCGTATAGTAGACTTGGGGCTGTTCCCTTTGGCTGTCTTTCTTGACTGTTCTTGTATCGGTAGGATTTGGTCGCGAGGAATTTTCCTCATGTCCATTGGCGTTTTACCAGAGAACATGACAGGGCAGAACATCCATTGGGTCTGACAGAATTCTTTCATGTCGCGTTCAATAGCAGAACCCTGTCCAAAACGCTCATTATTGAGTAGAGGTAATTGCTCGTCGCGGAAATTATTGGAGGTAAATTGGGTGATTAGATGCGTTTTGGACATGTATACCAGGATAGAAAAGATATTCAAGTAGCCGTTTTCGATCGTGGTCGGCCGCACATTGATGTTATGATTGATAGCACGGGCTATGCGTCTTTCGCTTCGCTTTTCCCACCAAGCCTTTGTTTTCTTAGGACAGATGAAATCGACCGAGTTATTGTAGCCATCAATGCCTGGCTGGAGTTCGCGACGGACGAACTCGATGAACTCGTCGTGGGGTTCCTCTTCGATGAGATAATGGGGAGCCATCTTGGCTGTGAAGATATGGATCCGTCGTTGTACCTGGTGTTGTGCGCGCGAGAAGATCTAACGATAGGATGGAGAGTGTCAATTGCAGAGAAGATTCGTGGTAGGAAACCCAGTAATATTAATGTGAAGGAAGAAGAATTATGAGTAGAATAAACGAGTGAGAGGGGTTCATGCGCAGAGTGTGTAAGACAGGCAGGAACAGTTCACTGCAAGTATGCGTGCGTTGGGAAGGTGCAGGTAGTAGAAGGGGAAGGGAAAGCCCGAGACTTCTTTATACAGCCCCTCCTTCCACTGCCCATCTCAGCTTTCCTAATCGGTTCCAGAGGGGTGTGCGATGTATTTCAACGCAAGGCTTCCCAACGTAGCATCATAATACCCATCATTAGGAAGCCCCGGAGGACCCAAAGGGCTGTGTTAAAATGCGTCGATATGCAAAGCCACCACCATATCCGATGGAGGCCGCTTCTCCAGACTAACTAGACGATTTAGTAGTGGCAGGGCTGAACGAGAATTGCTGCAAGTCATGAGGTTCATCTGATCAGGATAAGAGCTTACAAATAGTCTATTAAGAGAACGCCCAACGAACGCGGGGCATGGTTGTGATGGGGGGGTTGAAATGCAGAGGGGAAACGAGGCTCTGAGTTGAAATCCGGTGTGCCTTGACATCATATCACAGTTTCTGCCTGATTGATTGCATGGGTACGAGGTAAGATATTGAGACATTTTAATTGTACATTTAATAGAATGGCGACTGGGAGTCGCAATTACTTGTTCGAACTGTGTAGTCGCTCGGGATGATACTGGACTGTTTAATTGTTTGCATCTGAATCGTGTTACCTCGATATGGGCAGAGACATACTGTATCACTTGGGATGTGCATTTACTGGGCATGTAAGGAGCCTATGTTCTCTTGAAATGTTTAAGATTGTGAAATCTATCGTCTGTAAACAGAATCTTGTCTAGAATGGCAGAAATAATGATGGGAATAAAAGAGATAAATGGAAGAAGAATAAGAAAAGCCAGGATGAAGATGTAAGTAAAAGAGGAATAATGAAGTGAGAGAGGAAAAGAAGAAGTAAAAAGCAGAAGAGAAATAAATGGGAATAACAGAGAAATGAAGAACACCAAAAGACTCGCGCCTTACGCCTCGCTCAAAGCAAGCATCTAATCCCGAAGTGACCTACGAAGCATAAAAAACATCCAACACAAAACAGTAATAATGGTGATGCCCCCAGAGATACCGAAGAAAAGCCCGAAGACCTGATCGTTCAGTTGCCAAGGCCCGTTTAGTGTCCACGGCTCATCGTCATTGAGGTGAGGCCATTCAAGAATGCCACTCTGGAAGAAAGACTATACTCATTAGTATTTGAAGGTGAGAGAAGAGGAGGGATCTTACAGCCATGAATGTTCCAGGAAGGAAAATAAGAGTGACAAAAGTGATGATATGCATGGAACTCGTCTCACGCTTTGTCTTGAACGCGATATCCTCCATCTTAAGAGCAGATAGTTGCGCACTCTCAGCGTAAATCTTGTTGATCTGAATGGTCTTGTACTGTAGAATGGAGTTGTACTATATAAGTTAGCTTCCATCCTTACCAGAGAGTGAGTGACATACCATCTCCTTGCTCTCCTTGACCAGCAGGAGTAGTGCTTCGAGTTGGACTTGTCTAGCCTCAAGATTGGCCTCGACGCTCTTTGACCTCTGGAAAAATTGGAGGAAAGAAAGTTTGCATTCATCCTGGATACCCTCGAGTATCGGGATCTTGTACTCGTTCAAAAAAGACTCGTAATGCTCTCGAAGCTGTCGAATAACCTGCTTATTGAGTTTGAGAACAAGAAGGGCCCCCTGAATCTTCTCAAGACCCTGCTGAAGCCCTTGTAGCTCATCAAAAGAAAAGTCGTGAAGCTTTTGCACCCAATCCTCGCCTTCAAGATGCTTCATCCTGTCTTCAAATTTCTTCATGCGGTCCTCGTAAGTAACTCGATGTTTGCTCGTGTCCGACGTGATGGTGGTACATCCGGGTGATTTCTCGGTAGGGCTCTCGGTCAGACCTGTTGCTCGTCGCACATCAGAGCTCAGCCTGGCTTCATCGTGTATCCCGGGAGTCCTCGCTTTGTCGACTTTCGGTTTGACGTTGTCGAAGAGTTCGTTGATGTAAAAGACCCAGTTGCTGTCGCACCAGTCGAGGACCATTCCTAAGTTTTCCAGCGAGAATGAAAAGGCCTGTGAAACAGAGTTGAGTTCATCCTTGGAGTCGCTCAAAGCCTCTTTGAAGAGTTCTTCATTGAGAGCATTTCCCTTGCATGTAACCCATAGTGCCTGACCACTGACGACGTCAAACGAGTGGTACACTGCAAGTTGCCGGATACCCCAAGATTTACCCTTAGTTGTGATGGAGTCTGAACTCTCGACTGATCGCAGAACGAATGAATACCTGATTTCTCGCCCAGAGCGGTTGAGTCCCTGTAGAGGTAGGATGTGCTTTTCCTTTGAAAGCAAAGTGTTGTCATCGTTGAAATGAGGTAGATTGCACCACTCATGCGCAGAGAGTGAACGTCTGAATGAGTATAGACAAGTGAGAAATGAAGGAGGAATTTGTTGGTAGGTGCAGAGGTATTTGAACGTATTGATAGGACATGACAGTCTCTCTTTGGAGTGCTTCGATTTGATGGAGCTTTATGAGTCAGTATAGTTCCTGTAACATTGATAGTTTACTCACACGTATCGTATCTTTGGGGAACCGGCGTTTGGCCTGAAACGAGTTGCAAGCTCATCCAAAGTTTTGACCTCAGCATCAATAGACTGACAATTGCAAGGAGTGTCGCAATCACATGTTTCATAGATCTTCAGAGCACACAATCTCGGATGGAATACGCGTGTGGCCTCGCTTTCCCAAGTGTCAGCAATATCTTGGCATGCCCTTGAACCGCGGGCACTAGCAAAGCCAACAGGATAATTGTGTGAGGAGTCACATATCTGATCAAAGCGTTGCTCTGACTCGGAGAGTTCCGGTGTGCTGGGACGTGATGACGACGCTGATGATGACATTGGAAGATAAAAGACTGAGAAAGATGTTAGTAGAAGATGCGATAGCTCGATGAGATCAAGTGGTTAATTATAATATGATTTCGAGAATCACAATTACATAGTCAGACGGGCGGGTAATGCACAGCCTGATCAAATGTGCTGGAAAATGCCGTCGGGGAATGAGAAATTGTCGGTAAATGAGACAATGAGATTCAATCCTGGGGAAATCAATGGTGGCGATGGTAGACAATGTGTCTACCCCAAGTATGACAAGGCGGAGTGTGAGGCAATGCGAGGCCTCTTAAATGCAGCCCAGAGACTCATTCAGGTCACAACTCATTCAGCCAAATTGCGCAGAGATAAAGTGAAGCGGTAAATGCTTAACAAGTGTAAAATGTATTTGTTGTCTGTTGTATCTGATTCATCAAGTTTGTAGATCCAGAATCTCCTCCTTCTCTGCCTGTAGCAGTCATAAGCAAAGCCATAGGATTGATTCACAGGCAATACTTACAGGAGTCAGAGTCTTGTGTAGGTAAAAGACAAATTCCTCTCCTGATTTCTGTTTCCTATGAGCTTCCGGCATAAAGGTATGGCGGCCACTCAACACTCACCTCGACTACAATCGACTGATCGTTAAATTTGTTCCGAAGCCAGTTCTGGACGTCGTCCAACCGCAGTCTATACGCCAAGATAGAATTGTGTTTCATACTTCGAGATCAGTGGGATGGCAGTATGCGATGGTGATGTGATTCTGTTTTGTTGTTAGGCGTATTCTCAAATTGAGGCAGTCTGCCTTGAGGGTTCAAGAGATCACACTGGGCTGAACACCCGATTTTGACCCCTCCTCATGACTGCGGCTCAAAATAATGGGAGAATGGCTGTAGGTGCTGATGATTGTTGAACAGCCAGAGGACTGGGCTGTGAAGATCAGGCTCTCGGGTACTGAGACCTATCAGGCTCGGGTTATTGCCGTTGCGACACCATCTTGGAGTTGTTTGGATTGATCCTGTTGGCCAGCTACACACCGGGGGCTGACTTGCAGGTCGTGCAGGTGATGATAGGGTCGACATGCAGCTCGTGTAACCCCAAATATGCAGAGTTGGAGTTGAGGACCTATCACCTCGCAGCATCAAAAGATGCCTAACTGTGAAGAGAGACATTAGTCGAGGATTTCCGAAGTTGTGGTGTTATGACCAGTTCATAGTGCTCATAGACGGAGGTAGGCGGAAATGCTCTCCTTGGAATTCCATCAATTGAGATGTTGAAACCGTACGCGCAGCTGAATGCGCTTCTGACAGAGCGGCTCTGTAGTAGCCGTACCATGCCAAAATGGTGGAGTCATTATAGATGCTTGAGAAGAGCAAGCTTCTTCGATAATCCGGAGTAGGTAGGATAGCTTATTATTTGACAAATATTCCTCCTCAAATCAGTACCGCTCGATCATCTCGAGGGTTCGGTTCTTGTTGGGAACCTCTATCGAATGATAGTTTGTGTGATCAAAAGTGTTATTTTATTGAGTACGTATTGCGGACATCTTGCCACCAGATGTGTCACTCAGACTCTGAGCAGTCAGGAAGCTCCCCAAGCCCGACCTCCGCGACTATATGTTGTCGCCCGTGGTTGTCATTTGTGCTGATAACAACCCGGGTTGTCCACGATTTCAGCGTCGAGTCTTTCCTCTCAGCATCCTCTACCTCGACTGGTCTCAGTCGTTGAATAGTGTACCGTGGAGTACCGACTAATGGCCTGTTTTCTGTTCAAACTCAAGTTTAATGGAATGCTGACTCGTTCTGCGCGGTCGATGCTAGAAACGCGACCAGGCGGAGCCCGCTTTCTTATTCGCATCTTGCTTAGCGGGAGACTCCGGAGCAAGAGCGGATTGAATATCGCGCTTCTCCTCCCGAGTTTGTCTCAGGAGTTTCTCAAGCTCTATTATCTCACCCGCAAGCGGCGGGTTCCTCTTGAGGGTAAGCCGTCCTTCGCCTCGATTTCCCCAACGACACTCTCGAAGTGTGAGGGCGTGGTGGGGGTTCTCTCCTTTCGAAGACGGGTCGAACAGGCAGTGGCCCTGATGACGAGGACCATATGATGTCCGGCATAAGCAGGAGCTAAAGCTCAACAGATCGTAACAACAAGGCCTGAGTATCGGAGAGTCGGAGCTCAACCAGGCCAAAGAAAGTCACCAAGGACATGAGGATAAGACTCTCATAAGCCTTTACTTGAAACTTGAGAGCATCCAATGCTTCAAAGGACTGTTGCTGTGAGTGTAGGTGTTCTGAGCTGGGAGTATTTGACCGAGTTAAGAGCGAGTGCTGCGGCGACAGACGAGTGTTGAATGCAAATAATGGAGTAGGGTCAATCACTTGTTCTCGTTGAACCAGGCAGAGAGGTCTGTCCTCCTAAGCCCATGGATTGGTATGCATTCGCTTGCCTAATCGTCCGAGTCCGTATCTTCCAGGAGGTCGGTCTCTTGGTCTCTTGATCTCTTCCAAGCGGTGTTGCTCTAGTGAACAGCTTGATTCGTGTGGATGATGATGACAATTAAACGGATGATCTTCGATTTGGCACCGTTAGCAAGTCTGAAATTGACCACGATGCAGCGTACGTAACAGTCGCGATGTAGATTATGTTGATTCGTTGCAAGTTTGCATATGGGACAACTCAAAGTCTGTTGAAGGCATCGTGTGGTGTCCAGTGGTTCAATCGGTCTGTCAAAGTTGGAAGTGAAAATGAAGAGAACAAAGAAGTCGAGAGCTAAAGGCACGATAGTGACGAAGGTAGATGATGCAGGCAGGCACGGTAGAGAATGACGTTAGAGGAACGTACCGCGAAGGAAGGAACCACGAAAAAGGCACAACGAAGAAGGCACGGCCAAGAGGGAAGTTGGAACTAATGCAGGATGTCACTTGAACCAATCGATAGGCTCTTTCCGTAATTTATTGAGGGAGTTGCAAATGTATCAAATCAGGCTGGTGCCACCTGGGGGCCGAACTTGCCAGTTGCAAAATTCAGGCTGTAATGTGCAAGTCAACCACAATGGCGAAAACGCAATCTCGAATTTTCAAAGACGAACAATAATTGTCGAAGTCACATTTCAAGCGATCAACACAGCATTCTGCCCCGTCAAGGACTGTTCTGACAATCGTGATGTGCTCTGAAGAACAAAGCAGACTGCCTGCAATGGAACAACACTGTAAGTGTCAGCTTGTTTCACATGATTTCTTCTAATGTTCCATAGGGCTTAGAAAGCAAGGCTCGGACCGTTCGCGACCCGAAAAATACGAAGATGGTGACCACAATGCTGATCTTGGCCAGGTGTCATGTCAGCACGAGTTCAGCCTTAAGATGCATCAACCTTTCGCCCCCTCGTCTCCCTTGGAGCTTCGAAACGACGAAGGGCTTCGTCCGATGTCGCAATACGCGAGAATGATCGAATATTCTTCTTAGCAGTCGAGTCAAATCGGATGCTCGCCGAGCGCTTCGAAATCCACTCTATCGCGAGTGAACGCCGAAGAATGAGATTATCTCAGATAAGGCTCCCCATCTCACCATGTGGTTTCCAGACACCCGTTCGCTCTCATGGAGGTTACTTCGGCACAAATACTACCATAATCGGCACGACCGAGACAAATTAGACCATACCGACCTTCATCCCATAGGACGCCCTCAAGCTATTCACAACCCTCAAGGTCTCCAATAGCGAATTGAAACCGAGCATAATTCAGCCGCAAGTAAGAAGACTGGACGATCTCTCACCCGCATAGTAAGACTGACATGCAAAAGTCCCATCTAGGGAAATGAGCTGCTACCGGTCACCCTCAGACCGTAACTCATCGTTATCCATATCCTGAAAGGGCTATAACTTACGAAAATGGGACTTGCGAGAGGGATACCCCTGGCAATAAATCTGTCACTTCCCCAGATTTCGACCGTATCCTGAAACTTCAAAAGTTCACGCTCGAAGATGCTTTCGTACGGACATCAGTGCATCATGCTATGGCTATTGATGCTGGCATGGATCCAGCCAAGCTACAGCCATTCTCTCTACGCTTACAACACCGAACGAACCGTCCAAGTCGGCGCTCAAGACCCAGTCACGGGAAAGATCTGGTACAGCAACTGCAACAGCAAGAAGACACCCATCTTTCCACTCGACAAGCCGAATATTCTGGATGCGAAAGAGACACCGAAAAATGGTACGGCGCTGGCGGGCGCAGGTTGGTACGACTTTAACCAGGAGAAAGTCATTGTATGTATTCTTCCTTGAATCGTGGATGGTAGCTGACAGTACAGGCATCTCTCTTCTGGCAATCCAAGGACAATGCTATAGTCAATGGATACTACCAATGCGATATGAAGACAGGAAAACTTGTACGCAGTGGGGAGTATAGGATCTCGGAAACGGCTGAGCTCGACTCTATCCACAACAACTCAGGTCTTGCCGTTGACCTGCTGGGCGCTGATAACGGGTACCGTGTCTTCTATCATAACGAAGACAGAAACGTCAAGGTCCTGAGGTATACTCAAACGACCGATTGGGCTGATGGTGGGTATGTATCCCAGGGTATCGCAGCTGGTATGGCTATAGGGTCTGCATTTGTCGACAAGGAGAATATGACGGTCGCCTTTCCTAGAGGTGAAAGTGATGTCTGGACATCTCGTCTGGAAAAGTCTGGACGATGGAGACTAGGTTTGTACTCCCCTAAAGATCTTCTTCAATCACTGACGATCATCAGCTGGCTTTCCAACAGGAATTGGAAACAACTTTACCAACAACTCCAAAACCATCGAGCCAACGGAATTCAACCCGCCAACTTTCACTCTACCAGCTTGGAACTCTTCTCTCGAAGCGATGGGCTCATCGATTGATCGCTCACGAAAGCGAAGCATCTTCTACATCGGTACCGATAGTGAACTTCATGAAGTCGCAGCGACGAGGGAAACATGGAACACAACATCTAACCAGACTGAAGAAGTCTGGCCTACTGCTGATGACCCAAGTTCTGGCTTAGCGGTAGCATACTTCCAACCCGACGGCAAATCGTGGATATACTACTGGTCCAACAAGACGATTGTTCAAGCATACAGAAACTACGACGGTAAATGGGAAGATGCAGTGGCTTTACCTGAAGAAGAACCGAGCAAGGCGGATAACAGCCCACCAGAACAAACTGAAGCTCCCGCTCCTGAGTCTTCAGGATTAAGCACAGGAGCCAAAGCTGGAATTGGTGTCGGGGTTGGTGTGGGCGCTCTTCTTGCTGGTGTTTTGGGATGGCTGTTCATGAAGCGACGCAATAAGAGAAAGGGATCTGGTGTTTCTGAAGTTGGAAGCCCTACAGACTCTCACTTTACGGAGGTCAAGAAAACCCCGACGGAAATGGATGGTCATGGAAGGCCGGCTGAGTTGGAGAACCGTCCTTCGGTGGTTTATGAGCTGCAGGGTCAGCACTGAGGATGATGAGATAGATTGAGTGTAGGGCTGTGAAGTAAGTGGTGAGATTGCTCTGATTGATGATTGAATGAATCGCAAACCTATTGACATGTGTTTGATGAGCTCATTTGCCTTTGTGTTGTCCACAGATGATGATCATGTACTAATCCTGACGAGTATTCTTTGGATGAATAAACTACTCACTCCGTCTGAGCCTCATGGTGTACCTCAGCGTAGACGAGGCTTTGAGGCTGACCTTGACCATGATCTCATCTTACATGAACAGGTTTCTGCTCATTTTGTACGGCACAGTACTCAGTCCAAGTTAAACACCACAACCCGTTGATCGTCAATGAAACTGAAGCCATTTGCCCTCAAATTTAATAGAGCGCATTGACTTATTGAATGAGTTGAGAAAAAGCGTCATACCGCGCGGTTGTTCCACTAAAATAGTTTATTTCTGATGTGAAGGCCTTATTAGAACAAACTCAATTGAGCCGTGTCAATTCGAAAGAATCAGACATCTTCATACGAACAATGAGATCATACGTCAAAACAAGAATAATCCAGAATGAATTGCGCAAGTTTATGCAGATGGCTCACTTCTGCAACTAGATCATCTGCAATCTGCTCACCTGCAAGTTGCTCACGACAAGATTCACGACTCACTCTGAATGGTCATTCCGCCCTACAAGGCTCATCAAAGTGGACCTGTTCCTGGATTTATCACTCTAAATACCGAAAGCGAAAACTAACGAGTCCGATAAAGACAGTGACAGATCCCCTTGAACTGCCGTGTGGGAACGGACACGGACTTGGCAGCGTAAAAGCAGTCTGTGCCTCAGTCCGTGGACAGATAAATACGCGGTTAGCTTCGTATTCATTATTCTGTCACGTTCTGCAGCTTCGCCACAAATCGACCGAAAGCCGAGTCCGACACAGCCACATACCCGATTTCCCCATGTCCGCACGCACGACTCTACCTGACTATACCACGGGCACGGTAAAGTTAATCCCGACGAATGACATTACATCAATTTCCTGTCATGAGAAATGAAATAAAAGAGACTAGCAGTCTAAGTTTCTCGGCCATGTGCGATTCTACAATATCTCACAAGGAACAACAACAAAAGTCGCGATGGCTTCACGAGCGGAAAATGTCACTCTCTTGAAAACATGTCAAACATGTTTTCACGCCAAAATCCGATGCGAAAAGAGTCAAGAGTCGGGGAAGTGTGATCGGTGTTTGAGACTTAACAAGACTTGCGTGTTTAATCCTTCTAGACGACGCAAGGCTTTGAGACCTGGGTGAGTGAATATGAAGAAGGATTGGACTGAGCTGAGCTAATATGGGTAGACCTTCGAGAAATCTTGAGCCTGGAAGTCCGACGACATCGAGATCGAGATCACCGTCTTTGACTTCTGCGCCGAATCTCATGGATGCTTCACCGGGGATGTCTACTACGCCTGGGAGTATAGACACAGAAGCGACGCATAATCCTTTCGCTAGGGGAATGATTACTCCCGAAAAAGGACAAGAATGTCTTGATTTCTTCAAAATTCGAATGGCGCCTCATTTTCCATTTGTCATGATTCCAGAGTCTATCACGATGCAGGGGTTAGTCCAGGACAAACCAGCGTTATGCGTAGCGATACTCGCAGCGTCATGTCATGACGATCGCAAGTTGCAGAGAGAACTGGGGAAGCTGTTTAATGAGATTGTGGTTGTGAGGATGATAAAGGGTCCTTTTGCGAGTCTGGATATGTTACAGGGTCTCTTGATCCATCTGGCGTGGTATGTTGAATCATTGTGTCTGTGTTCGTTGCTAATGAGTCAGGGCGCATTATCATCAGAGTACGATGAAGTATACACAGCATTTGTCACTTGCGGCGAGTATTATCTCAGATATGAGACTAGATAGACCAAGGATAGCAAGTCTATGGGCTTTGAGTAGGGAGAATAAGCATGCGAGTGGTGAAATGACACACGATGAGATGAGAGCTTTAGCAGGGACATATTATCTTTCGTCAAGGTATGTCAAATCATTCTTCACAACTCTAATTGGGTTTTTGAGGAGCAGGTCCTTAGAGTATACAGACAACTCAACTAACACTATACAGTTCCGCAGTTTTACTACAAAAATCGCATCACTTCAGATACTCACCATACATCCTCGAATGCTGTCACAAACTCTTATCAGCAGGCACTTTTCCATCAGATCGACATCTCCCGTATATAATTTATCTTCAAAAACTCACAGAAGAAGTTGATGATGCTGTTATCGAAGCAACGGGAACGACGCGAGGATCAAGACCAGCACAATTACCCGCCGAACTTCAACGAATTAGAGAACGATATACAACAACAAAGCAATCCTTTCCGTTCCCTCTGAGCGAAAGTCGTAAGTTCTCTGCTTCTGGTTTAGTACTGTGCTGATGTTTCTAGCCACTATTCTCCTACAAATCCATGTCCTCGATCTAATCATCTGTCAACCTTCACCAGACGGCATGTCATATGGTCCAAGTGGTTTCCAAAGTCTTCAACAAGGAACTGACCAAACCCGTCTCCTCGACTGGCTATCCCAAAGCATGTCGGCCGCCAAATCCCTCATAAGCGTTATTCTCATCCTCCCTCAAGGCGAAGAAGACAGTATGCCCAATATCGGATGGATAATGCTCTACTGCGCAGTTTCGTTGGCTGTCCGTCTCGATCTTATTGCCGGACAACCTGAAAATGCACAGGTAGCAGGTCATCTTCGTCGCATTCTCGACATGCCGCATACTCTTCGTCAAATTGTTTTGCGAATGGAGGCTGCTTCGGGTGGTGATACGGACCCAGATCCATATTGGGACCTTGCGAGACGAGCAAGAAGGATCGAACAGTGGTATCTTGAACGCAGTGGTCCTACCGAGTCCCCTGAGGTTGGGAGTCTTTTCGGATCAAACGAAGCATCACCGACAAACCCGTTCTCAGGAGATATGGGATTCACACCATCATCCTTTCAAGACACAGGCATGGTACCAAGCCTCCAAATAACTGGAGAGCCAGAACCTTGGATGACGGATCTGCTGGCAGATCTTGAAGTTGACAAAGAAATGGAGAACTTGCTGTTCACCGGGCCATTTGACTTTTTGGGTGAGCGATGAGGGATAAGTCTACTTATATACACACATACACGGACACGGATTAGGTAGAGCGCGGAGTTGGTGATGGCAATAAATTTCACGCCGTCGGATGACATATGCATTTGAACCTCCCCGTAGCCGTCGGACCAGATATGAACCCAAACTCCGTCTATGCCTGTCTATGTTCCGTATATCATTACCTATTTTTTACCCTTCTTCTTGGCAGATTTTTCCTTAGCACCAGTCTTTTCCTTGGCCGCAGCCTTTTCCTTGCCCTTTTTGATAGCATCAACTAACTCCTCAATTTCAGCTTCCTTCTCTTTCTCGGTCTTGTCCTTGGAAGCCTTTTCCTCGGCGGCCTTTTCCATAGCTCTCTTCTTGGCCTGAATCTTTTCCACCTTTTCGATCAGGTTGTCACTCTCTTCCCATAGTTTCTTGGCGATTTCGTCATCCTTGACTTCCTTTCGTGCAAAGTCAACTTCCATACACTCCTTGATGAGCTTTCCACCGTTGCCTCGAGCGAATTCGGGGTCCATAGCGGCGTAGAGAATGGATTGAGATGCCATGTTGGGAGACTTCAAGAGGAACCAGGGAACGATGTAGCCTGCGGTGTAGATGGCCAAACCCCAAAGAGATCCACGGGTCAACCAGCGCCGAGTGCTTGGGGTTCGGGCTAGGCCTGGGTCGACAAAGATGACTCGTGTATTGTTGGGAGCTTTATCAGGACGTTCGTAGGAGTCGAGATGCTTTTGGAAAGCTTGACCAAAGACATTCATAGCAAGCTTGCTTCGAGCGTAGGCTTTGCCCGGTGTCCATGATTCTCGAGAAACAGGATCCTTCAGGGGTGGTGATCCAATGTAGGAAGAGCAAGTAGGGATAATAACTCGAACATCTCGATCGATAGGCTGCGCACGAAGAGCAGGACTCAAAATACCGAGAAGATGGAAATTGGCCAAGAAATTGACCATCCAAGTTTCCTCGATACCCTCCTCAGACTCCCTTCTCTTTCCACCAGGGGGCGTAAGAACAGCAGCACCCAAATAAACCATGTCGAGTCTTCTCGGAGGCGCATTATCAATCCACTTGGTCGCGAATTTTCGAATACTGTGAAAACTCGTCAAATCGACTTGTTCCGCATAGATCATTTGGTTATTCGTTTTGGCTCGAAGGTCTTGAATGTATTCGACGAGGAACGGATCGGTCGGGGGTGATGAAGTGAGCAGAACCAGCTGCGCACCCTGCATTGCGAGACCCAAAGCTGTTGAAGCGCCTATCCCGGACGTTCCGCCCGTCATCATCACGACTTTGCCATGGAGGAGACGTTGGGTTGGGTTGTTGCGGCCGGATGTCCAGATCTTGAGAAGGGTGAGGAATGTGAGGACGAGGATGGTGTAGATTATTGTACGGCCATGTTGACGGACTGATTCGGGGATGCCATTTTCGAGCACGCCTAGAAATAAAACGAGAGGCATGATTAATTGATGGCTGGTTGATTCAGCGCACCATTGATGATGGACGAAGTTTTGTTGCGTGGCTCCTTCCATCAATTAAGGAGCTGCACGTGACGTGCTTGCCTCGAGCGATCTCACATTGCGATTGAGATTGAGATTCAGATTCAGATTCAACTTACACACTTCAACATTGCTTCATACAAATAAAAATTAATTGACATATTATCTGACTATATCGCATTCATTACTGATCAATCGTGCAACCTGTCATCCTTCTTCTTCCGCATCCAGATCTCACCAACTGGATCACCATGATCAACTACACATTCCCAATCACCGATACCATGTTTCGCAGGAGCTTTTCTAACGCCCCGACCACCACCACCGATGATGAGATTTCCAGGACGATAATTCTCGTCCATCTTCATACGACGAATGACACTTCCATGAACCCGAACACCATCAGGAACATCACGAGTTTCACCCCCGGGAAGAGGCCAACGAATTGGCTTCCATGATCCGTCAGACTGGAGATCCATTCTACGGAAGGGCATGTACTCCATGATTTTCCAAGCGGAAACTGCAATGGCACCCAAACCTTGGCCGTACTCTAGTGAGTCATGGATTCGAGCTGTGCAAGCGCCGTGCATGACGCCGTGGAACTTTTCTTTGGGATCGTCTTCTTTTTCGTCCATTGGCATGTCTGGAGCATGGCCTGGACCTCCGCTACCGCTTGAAACTCGAAGATCAGGAATCGGTGGTCGACCGGTAGTAGCTTGCCAATCGTGGCTAACGCAGCAGCCCATTTCAGCAACCTTTTGGTCATCGAATGGAAGACCGGCTCTTTGGGCTTCTCGGACAATCCAAGCAAGAGGGATGTGACTTGTACTCTTGCTACCTTCGTGGATTTCCCAACCTCCACCGACATCAGCGTGTCCACCGGAAAACCACACTTCGTCCATATCTTGTTCGTCATCGTCGTCGATGTTGTTGATCTCGGAGAGGGCAAGTCCCGACAAATTGGAGAAGGTGTCGGGCTCACCACATTGAGCTTGTCTTCGGCATGACTTTGAGCGAGCTCGATATCGTTGGAATTCGCCTCCCTTCTTTTGGCCTCGTTTGTCGTTGGGAGAGAGATGGCTGGCCTGTCGACCTCGCTCTTCGTGGGGGTGAAGGTCCTCACGAATGTCTTCACGGAGGTCATTGAAGGCCTTGTGCCAATGGTGGTCCTTTTCTGGCTTCTGCTTTGGTCGATCTTGATACATGAGATCTTGACGGAACTTGGCTCGTCTTTCGTCAATACTGACAGCATGGCGAATCACCCTAGCACTACTTCGTGCAGTATAGGGAAACTTGCTACGCTGCATCCAAGCAGTCTCAAAGCTTGGGACCGAGTTGACTGTGTCAAATAGGCCAAGGAAACGAATACGACCAACAGGGCGAGAAAACGTTTCTCTGAAACCCTTCATGAATCGAAACATTTCCTCTCTCTTTTCTTTTATCCGTTTGGTTCGCTTGTCGGGCTCCTTACTGCAGTCTTCTTCATCGTCTTCGGGGACTGACTCACGACCTTGCCATTGAGAAAACGCCTTCCAAGCGAATTTGACCATTTCTTCGTTACCGTGCGACAAGAGACCGACATAGTCAAGCATTTCAGCCAGGAATCGCGCAATGTACGCTCCTCGACTGAAGCCAAACATATAAATCTCATCGCCAGGATTATAAAATCGCATGAGGAATCGATAACCTCCTACGACATGCTGATCGAAGGAAGAACCAATTGCAGAGTCCTTGGCCTTTTGATACCAAGAACTAAAGCGAGCCTTGATACCGGTGTGCGTGAGAGATCCTGAGATCACATATGTACCAATACCAGCTGAGTTTGTTAGCCACGAATCTCAATCGCTCTCAATCGGTACTTACGTTGGTAGTAGTGGTACTGATCATCCGCCTCGCGATCCAACATTCGAAAAATCTTCAAAATATTGCTGTCGCTATCATCGCCATGAAACTTATTACCAGTTCCATCAAAACAAAGAACAAGCTTCCTAGGCTTTCGCCCAGGTTCACCCCCAGCGACTACAGGCCCCATTGGAGTTTGCGGTCGACTCTGAAAATCACGAGTCGATGAGGGGTGGTCTCTGAGAGACTCCGTCGCAGAATTCGGCGCAAGATGAGTGTAATCCATGTTGCACAAACCAGCTCACTGGTGACACTCACTGGCGACACTGTCGGTTGTGGCATCACGCAGGACAAGGACGAAATGGTCGGGGAACAGCCATCTTATGTTTGCTAGCTTGGACTGTCTCAGATCTCATCGAGCTACCAGGAATTACGGTTCTGATCGACAAAGCTATGTACACCGTTCATGACTATTTCATTCCGGGCTTTATCCCTGCAGATGCCGTCGACTGTCTGCCCACGCAGGTCAATTCTCTGTTGTCCACATGCCGTCAATTCTCTGTTACCCAACCGCATGCCGGGCGGGATGCGATAGACTCAACTTGGTAAGAGTGTCTTGGATGGTTGCACCAGTGGACAGGTCGTGGGTGTTTTCCAGGCTGACCATTTAATGCCCAGCGTCGATCTTTGTCATGGCGATACCCTCTAAAGGGGCCGCTTGACTCTAACTGGTGTACAATCTCAGCCCCAAGACATTCACCAGAGCTATCGTCGAACCAAGATGGAGCTCGTCAAACCAGGATGGAGCTTTGCCGTCCAACTCCACCTGATTACCCTTGCAGGTGAAATTCACCAACCAGAATTCAATAATCATCAGCAAGTGCCGGTAACTTGTGGGATTACCTTTCCACTATCGCGACAAGGCTTATTACCTGCGTCGAGCTGAAAATCTAATTACGGTTATTGGATGGTTGATCTGTCTTTTGTGGCTGCCGGAGAGATTCGCTTTGTCGATCTACATCCCTCTTTTCGGGGACCCGGTTCCCTTGAGAGTCTGAGCGTATACCAATCGTATGCAATCTACAGCCCACCTCGGACGCTATCGTCCACTACAAGGCCCGTCCCGGGTAATGCAGCTTTCGTTTACAGTGTCTAGTCAGAGTGCCCACGGCAACATGACTCTGAGTCTCCGGGAATCCCTCAATGACTTGGATGAGACATTTGCGCCATCGACGTTGATGGTACAATGCAAACTCTCCGGTTAGGAAATGCCAGGTTTCACAGACTGAGTACTTATGTCGATCATACATGATTCATTGATCGGTCAATAACTGATAACTAGTCTAATCTCTTCCTTGGTCGGTCGCCTACAGTTTACTGTTCTTCCAAACAGCGCTCCTCTTCTCAACAAAACTCATAACGCCCTCCTTCATATTATCTCCACCCTCAATTGTCTTATAAACCCCATGTTCAGTCCTGTTGGTGCTATCCTTGGGGTTCTCAGCTTCCCACCCTCCCAGCAACCCCTCGCGCGCCACAATAACCGAATCGGGAGAATTGTTAGACCTTTCCACCGCCCAATTCAACGCTTCGGGTACCACCTCCTCC